>SNQJ01S0004751.1:243363-255202 GCA_010110895.2 Picea sitchensis
TATTGTGACCTTTGACAAGATTAGAATGTTCCAGAAGAAAGAAAAGAAATGAAAGTAACCCTAGATGAGATGTCTGTTGAAGAGAGACAATTAATATGAATTAATTAGTACACAGAGAGAGAAGTTGGCCCAAGAAAGTCTACCAGGAATACTATAAATATAGGGCACCAGTTTCTCATTTGAAACACTTCTCAAAATTGCAGAAAGCCAGTTCTGCGCACTGCAGTCCAACAATCTTGTGCGCAAGTCATGGGGAAGGTGTTGTGCGAGTTTTGGGTGGGACTCTTTGATCAACTTTGGTTAATTATTGCTTGGTGCATTAGCCTTGCTTGGCTATTGAATTGCTACCGGGATTCTTCTCTCTGTCAAGGTCAAGGTGATCAGAGGGTGGCTTCAGCCTATGGTTGGGTGACAATAGTGATATTGTCAATTGTAAAATGAGCACATTCATTCATATTCTAATGGGTTATGGGCCCACACCACCTTCATTCAATCTAACCGCTGGAAGGAAACATAGACATTAGGATATTGAGCTCGCTAAGAAATTTCAGCTAGGGTTACTAGCAGGAGAAGCTTCCAAGATACTACTGCTAGGGTTAATAGTAGGGGAAGTTGCAGAAGACCTAAATCTCAAATCTGACACCTTGTGATGGAGAATCTTTCTCAAGGAGAAGATATTCAAATGTTCCCTAGTTCAACGCACCTTTTGGCTCTCTCAGAAGACCAAAATGTCAGAGTTGAAGTTTTGGATCAAAGCATGACCAACTACCAATCAACCGAAGACATGAGTGAGACGACTAGTCTTCTACGCTACTCAACACTCACTGGAATGATTGAAGATGACATGTGGATAATCGACAATAGATCTTCTAGGCACATGCTGGGAGATCAAGCCAGACTCTCAAATCTAAATGAGAAGAAGATCTCGTACAAGGTAGAGCTTGGAGACAAAATCACTTACCCAGTGGAAGGATATGGACAAGCCTCTGTCAAGTTGAAAACAGGTAACAATGTTCACTTAAGCAATGTTTTATATGTACCTGGTTTAGAAAAGAATCTTGTATCCATATATTTCCTAGAATACAAAGGAAAGATAATATCTTTCATGGATGGAAAAGTGTTATCTTGGCATAAAGACTCCAGCATAGAGAATGCTAGGGTTATTGGAAACCGTGAAGGAAATCTATATAGACTACTAGAACAAAATGAAGAAGCTCTCGTACATGATGAAGTCAATCTAAATGAGGTTTGGCATAGAAGGTACGCTCATATTAATTATAAAGCATTACCTTTTCTCAAAAGGATGGTTGAAGAAATACCATAATTGCAGTCTACACATGAAGGAAATTGCAAAGGATGTGCCCTTAGAAAGAATATCAAGAAACCATTTCCAAGAAGCAACAATAGATCTAAGGAAATTCTAGATTTGATACACTCAGATGTTTGCAGACTGATTCCATTCAAATATATAGGAGGATCTATTTACTACGTAACCTTCATAGATGACTATTCAAGAAAGGCTTGGTTATATCTACTGAAGACAAAAGAAGAAGTATATAGCAAGTTTCAAGAATTCAAAGCAGAGATAGAGAACCTCACGAACAAGAAGATCAAGATCTTAAGAACAGATAATGGAGGAGAATACATATCAAAGGAATTCGTTGCATTTTGMAAATTGGTAGGGATTAGGAGGGAGCTAACTATTCCTCGTAATCCTCAAAAAATGGTGTAGCAAAAAGAAATAACAGATCTATCAAAGAAACCRTAAAAGCACTACTAAATGATCAAGGTCTATCCATGTTCTTATGGGGAGAAGCARCCATGACACCAATATATGTGTAGAATAGAAKTCCTCACCTCATACTGAAGGACATGAATCCAAAAGAAGCCTTCTCAGGTAAGAAATCTAATGTGGARAACCTAAGAATMTTTGGATGTCCTGTTTACTCTCATATTCCCAAGGACAAAAGGAATAAACTATAACCCTTGGGAAAGAAGGGCATATTCGTGGGATATAGTGATTCATGTAAGGCTTATAGAATCTATATTCATGAACAACATAAGATCGARGTAAGTAGAGACATGACATTAAATGAAAAGATGGATTTCAATAAATCCATAGAAGAAACAATAGAAGAAGAAGAGAATGAAGAACCTATTGAAGAAAGCACAAAAAATCAAAATGACGAAAAGGAACAACCCGATCATCCTATGCAACCATGTGAGACTATTGATTAAGACACCATACCTAGGACCAGGAAACGACCATCTTGGCTTGAAGATACCTTACAA
Organism: Picea sitchensis; assembly: GCA_010110895.2. Classification (NCBI taxonomy): domain Eukaryota; kingdom Viridiplantae; phylum Streptophyta; class Pinopsida; order Pinales; family Pinaceae; genus Picea; species Picea sitchensis. Next base: position 245,656 of record SNQJ01S0004751.1, read on the forward strand.
GATGCAGAAAGACTCAAGGTTCCTAAATGAACATTCAGAAAAAGTAAGAAGCCTAAAAGATTCTCAATTTATACAACATATATGACGAAGCTTCTAGATGAAGAACCTACCACATTTGAAGAATCAGTTCAAAAGGGACAATGGAAAGAAGCTATGATGGAAGAACACCAATCCATTATGAAAAATTATGTATGGGAAATCGTACCTAGACCTAAAGAAAAATCAGTGGTAAATTCAAAATGGGTATATAAGATCAAACATGCAACAGACAGAAGTGTGGATAAATATAAAGCAAGATTTGTAGCTAGAGGGTTCTCCCAGAAGGAGGGAGAAGATTATTATGAAAATTTTTCTCCAGTTGCTAGATATACTTCCATTAGAGCTATCATATCTCTTGTCACTTCCATGGGATGGAACTTACATCAGATGGATGTAAAGACAACTTTCCTCAATGGAGAAATCAAATAAGAAGTATATATTGCACAACTTTGAGGGTTTGAATTACATTCCAGAGACACTCACATTTGCAGATTAAATAAATCTCTATATGGACTCAAGAAAGCTCCAAGGGCTTGGTATTCCATAATGGACAACTATCTAATGAGACTTGGTTTCTCCAAGAGTCATGTAGATCCAAATATCTACTACAAAGTCGTGGACAATGCACCTGTAAATCTACTACTATATGTTGATGATCTATTCATAAAAGGTGAAGAGTCTTTCATCATCCAGTGCAAGAAGGAAACAACTTCTGAATTTGATATGAAATATCTAGGTCTCATGCATTATTACTTGGGACTAGAAGTATGGAGGAAGCATGGCGAAGTATTCCTTGGACAAGGAAAGTATGCAATAAAGATCCTTCAGAAGTTTGGAATGATGGATTGTAAGTCCATGGACACGCTTATGAATACGGATATAAGAAAAGTGAAAGATCCAGATTATGATCCAGTAGATCCATCACTATATCAACAATTAATTGGGTCATTGATGTATTTGGTAAATACTCGACCAAACATTTTCTTTTCCATGAATACACTAATCCAGTTCTAGGTGGAAGCGAGACATGAACATTGGATACCTACAAATCATGTCTTAATATATATTCGTGGGACAATAAACTACAGCTTAAGATATACTGCATCCAGTGATATATAGCTTCATGGATTCACAAGCTCAGATTGGGAAGGAAGTGCAAAAGACAAAAAGAGTACTTCAAGAATGTGTTTTAGCTTGGGCTCTACTATGATATCTTGGGGCAGCAGAAAATAGAAGTCTGACACACTCAGCACAACAGAAGCAGGATATATCACAGCATGTGAAGCATGTAGAAAATAAATATAGCTAAGGAAGTTAATCTCCGATTTATTTGATCAGATTCCAGATTCGACCATAACACATTGTGATAATCAGAGTTGTATAAGATTATTAGAACATACCGTGTTTCATGAAATGTCGAAACATATTGAGATCAAATACTACTTTATTCGAGATAAAGTCTAGGAAGGAGAGGTAAAGCTCCAATATATCCCCACAAATGAGCAGACAACAAACATATTGACAAAGCCTCTCTCCAGAATAAAGTTTTCATATTTCCGAGAGAAGATGGGAATCATGGAAATAAATCCCTTAGCTGAAAGGGATGAAATGACTCTCCAGGTTGGGAGGGAACACTGCCATATTATTGAGGACATTCATTTTCAAGATTGAAAAATAGTCCATCTTGGGAAGATTCTTTTCTGTTCGGAAAGTGGATTGTGATTTCTGAAGGACAGACATTTTCTAGTTCAGAAAATGGTCCAGATTGTTGATGTACCATAGACAACAACTTCCCATTGTGGTTAACATGGGGAGTGGTATAGGGCAGACTCTCTTCTTGAGGGTTACTCAAGAAGACTAGCCCACCTCACCAGACCACAATTTCTCATTGTGGTTAACATGAGGAGTGGTTCATTTTGGAGGTTGGTACAGGACAGTCTTTTCCTGTTATGGTTAACAGGGGAAATGGTTTGGATAGTCATTCCTTAGGGTGGATTCATTCTCTCAAGGTTTCACTTTGTTTAGTGCCGGAGGAATGGCCCAGGGTGGGGAATGGTCTAGGCTCAACAATCAGGGACATGCATTCCTTAGGGAAGATTCATTCTCTCCAGGTTACACTTTGTTTAGTGTCGGAGGAATGGCCCGAGGTGAGGAATGGTCCAGGCTCAGAAATCAGAACAATCATTCTTCCTTGTTTGAGAAGAATAAGCTAGATAGCCCATTGTTGATGTTCTACTATGAGGGCAGATATTCTTTGAGATCTCATAGATGTGAGTGAAATATTGGCCCAGATGAGTCAGTTTATTTTAACAATATTTTCTATGTAGGTTGATATCAAATGATTGTGATGGAGACTTCTTGTCTCCAGATAGTATATTTATGCTACTATGGTGGATATGTTACACTTTTTGTGACTATGTGTCACGGTTTGAGTATTTGTGTACTACCATGGATAGACATAGTTGTGTTCTGTCAATTGATATTGTACCAGTTGTCATGGAGATTATCCAATTGGATAATAATGACGGTGCTCGTGATACTACCAGTTGAATGGTATATTTTTACTGAAGACCATTATCAGTTATACGTCCCTAGCTAGGAGGGAGTGTTGATATTATGGTATCTTGGGGAGGTATGAACCTCTATTGTGACCTTTGACAAGATTAGAACGTTCTAGAAGAAAGCAAAGAAATGAAAGTAACCCTAGATGAGATGTCGGTTGAAGAGAGATAATTAATATGAATTAATTAGTACCCAGAGAGAGAAGTCGGCGCAGGAAAGTCTACCAGGAATACTATAAATACAGGGCGCCAGTCTCTCATTTGACACACTTCTCAAAATTGAAAAAAGCCAATTCTGCGCACTGTAGTCCATCAGTCTTGTGCGCAATTCCTAGGGAAGGTGTTGTGCCAGTTTTGGGTGGGAATCTCTGATCAACTTGGCTATTGAATTGCTACCAGGATTCTTCTCTCTGTCAAGGTAAAGGTGCTTGGAGGGTGGCTTCAGCCTATGGTTGGGTGACAATAGTGATAGTGTCAATGGTAAAACGATCACATTCATTCATATTCTAACATCCTATTCATAAGGATGAGCTTTGTATTGAAATCCCTCTTGAATTTGATCACCCTTGTAACCTTGAGGAGGTTGAAACCGATTCAAAGCCTTCTCAAATCTCATCACCTTTTTCTATTACTGTTGAACCTTTCCATCATCTTGTTAAAACTCATATCCAACCCACTAGTTTTCAAACTAGAATTAGAGACAATATGTTTAAAACTTTAAGGATGCCATATCATCTTGATCCTTATCCTCTCGATTTCCTTAAGTATCTTCCTCATTTCTCTCGAGGAGATCATTTTACAGCTGAGAGGAATTTGGAGGCCTTTGAGAACTTTGTTGATCAGTTTGAGATAGTTCATGACGATGCTACAATGAGGTTGTTCTCCAAGTCTTTTTTTAGATATGTTGTTGTGTGGTTTAAAGGTTTGGAATTCGATTCCATTGGTTCTTGGATTGAGCTACGCAATGCATTTTTAAAGTGTTGGGGTGAGAACAAGTCCCTTGATCAGTACTTGACTGATTTTTACGCTTTGAGGAGAGGGGAAGAGGAAGCCTTGGTTGTCTTCAACATGATAGTTTACAGTGTTTATAATAGCATGCCAGTAAAAATCCGACTTTCCAAGAATGCTGCCATGGTATACTATGTTATGGATCAACATTTAGAGCTTGTCCTTCTCTTAAGAGAAAGGAAATATTCATCCTTAAAACGCTTATTTGAATATGCTAAAGAAGTCGAGGAGAACATATGTGCTAGCAAGAATATTTGAGATTGAGTATATTTTGAAAATCTTCATGCACAAGATGAGTAGCAAGAGAACTGTGAGTATATTTCAAATTTGCAGCAAAAACACAGTGAGTATGAATCAGATCTAGAACAACAACAAGGTTTTAAGTATATCTTACATTTGGAACTAGATTCTTTAGTATGTTCAAATTTTCCTATAGACAGGGATGCATGTCATGTTTATGATCAGTTTCTGAAATATTTTGAGCACGAGGTAACAAATGATTGTATAGATAATCATATGTTCCTAGTTGAGCATTAGAAATATGATTTAAATTATGTTATGAAATTATCTCGTGATCATTATTTTAAAGAATAAGTTGTCTCTCCTGATGACCAAGATCTTCTTATGAAAGAGAAATAAGATTATCAGTTTTCAAGCAAAGAGGCATTCATGGATTAGCATTTTTTTCCCGAGGATCAACAAGTTTCTGATCTTGGTTTCAAAGATTCATTTGCAGCCTTGTTGGAGTCAAATTTTTAAGATTTTATGAAAATTTCAAATTTCATTTCACCAGCATTCATGAGTGAGTATGGTTTTCTGAAGGATTCTATATCACTGTTAGTATATTTATATTTTTATCTATTGATCAATGATAGAGACAAGATCATCTCAGTCTTGAAATTACTTAAATGGCTACTATGGAAATTTGCTTTTACTTGACCAAATTGCGTATTTGGTTAGAGGTAGGGTAGTGTAGGAAATAAGCTCGCTTCCCAAGAATTTTATTTCCTTCAAGTTTGCAGCAGGTATTAAGCTCACTTCTCGAGCCTTAACTTCCTTAGTTTATAGCGGGTCTTTTAGTTTTCTTGAATAAGTGGAAATTGTTAGTAGTGTTTGGAGGTTTGTTACACAGATGACTCCATAGCCCAATGGATAAGGCGACTGGAGATTCTAAGGTTCTTGGAACCCTCATAGGGAGGCCCCCATCCCAGTTGGATCTTTATGTTAGCACAAACATCTGCAGCGACAAAAGTAACTCAAAGGCATTGTGAACCCTTATTCTTGAAAGTGGCGCTACCAAATTTTTCATTCAAATCAGGTCGACCAAGTCCTTTGTTTGTATAGGAAATGCCCAAATGCAACATTTAGAGAAGTCCATTTCGAGCTTGAAATACAAGCAATTAGATAGGTTCAATTTTCAATGATGGTGATCCCATGTACAATTCAGATTAGCGTCTCTAGTGCATTCGAAGCCTCAAATTCATGCAAGGATTAATGATCAGATGGAACCTCCAAGTGTCAAAATCCTGAAGTCTCGAAGTAATGAGAGGAAACCACGTCAACCGAGATAAAGTTACTTTGGGATATTTCCATCCAAACATCCCGAAGTATCGAAGAGCCAAAGTCCCTAAGTGTTGAAGTAACAAGAGACTGCCACGTCAACCAAGAGAAAGCCACTTTGGGAGATATTCATGCCCACGTTCAAAATATCCCGAAGCCTAAAGTCCTGAAGTAACGAGAGGCTTCCACATCAACCGGGAGAAATTTACTTCAGGATATTTCCATCCAAATATCCCGAAGTCCTAAAGAGCCGAAGTCCCGAAGTGACGTCAGGCTAACACGTCGCTTCAGGACCTACCACTCCACGGGTGTTTTTCAACTCAACACATGGCACTTATCCGTTGAGGATGTGTAGCATTCATTTTAGGTTTCCACGTCACTCTGGGCCTGTACTACTCTGGGAATGTTTCATGCTTCACAATCTAGAACTCCCAAATCATGAAGTGTTGAAGCACTGAAGACACATAGTTCTCATCCATCAATATATGTGACAACACAATGATGTCAGGCCACCACGTCAGATTTGGGAGATCGTCCCCCAGGAGATATTCTTTCTCAGCCTTCAAAGATCCCAATTGCTAAAATAGCTCCATCTCTAAACATGGTTAAAAGGATTCTGTAGTTGTTAAACGAATAAATTTTAGCAAGGGTGATAAAATAACAGGGTTGCCCAGATCACAAATTGCGACAGATCGACGACCACACTTCATTGTGTGGATGGAACACGCTCAAACATTAAAATTATAGATCTGTCCCACAATCAAAATCATGGTATAGCGGAAGAGGTGTGTGGCATTTGGTGGTGGATTGCGGGGGTTGAAGAAGTGTGGACCCAAACCTTCCTTGAAAACTTATTCAATCACGTGTTGATGTAGGGTCCATCCGAGAGCAGTGCGTGGAAACAAAAGCAGGGAGTTCCTAGATCGCAGATTGAGACAAGATGGATGGCCACACTTCATTTCGGGGACATAAATTTATCAAACACTAAAATATTAGAGTGGTCCTCCAATCAAAACCACGGTATAGCTAAAGAGTTACGTGGAAGTTAGTAGTGGATTGCGGGGGTCGGAGCGGTGTGGATCCAAAACACCCTTGGAAAATTTTGCAATCATGTGCTTATATAGGGTCCAATCCGAGAGAAGCGTGTGGAAAGAAAATAGGAGTTAGGCCTCATCCTGATCCCAAGGAGAAATTAGTTAATGAAATAGGGATCGATGGTTGAACAGTCGACTACCCCCTTAAATGGAAGGATGGAAGTTCTGGCCAAGGAGACAAAAAAATGTCAGCCCAAAGTATCACATAGGGAAGATTTTCCTACAGGCCCATAATAACAAGAGTTTCCTTCTGACAGAAGGAAAAATACATATAAGAGAAGACACATGGCATTGGAGAAGAGGTGCTAGATTTGTTGGTATAGATGTTATACTTGTAGATTTTTGTGGAGAATCCTAGAATAGGAAGTCCAGCTTACACTCTTAGCCTTTGTCTTCTGTTTTGATTATAAATACATCTGATGAATGATATAATAGGGGGCCCAAGACTGAAGGCTATTTTGAGAGATGGAATGATTGTATATTTTAGTTTGTAAGCCAGAGGGGCATGTGGCTGTAAATTGTATGTTATTGAAGATTCATATGAGTTGTTTCATCAGATTTGTCTTCTATTATTCATCTTGTTTGAATGTATTTCTGATTTTAAGGATTAAAATTTTCCTTTGATTGATAGATTATTGATGCAGTAGAGGATCTGTTGTAAGCTTGCTTATTTATCATTGTTTCATGTTAATACACATCCAAATTTTCTTTGCAGAGAGGATCTCTGCTTAGAAAATAGATCTATTGGTACAGATTTTATACTTGTAGATTTTTGTGGAGAATCCTAGAATAGGAAGTCCAGCTTACACTCTTAGCCTTTGTCTTCTGTTTTGATTATAAATACATCCATGGATGATATAATAGGGGGCCCAAGACTGAAGGCTATTTTGAGAGATGGAATGATTGTATATTTTAGTTTGTAAATGGATTACCAAGACAGATTATGAGATATTGATGATAATATTCATCTTGTTTGAATGCATTTCTGATTTTAAGGATTGAAATTTGTCTTTGATTGATAGATTATTGATGCAGTAGAAGATCCTGCTGTAAGCTCATGATTATCATTAATTTCAAGGTTACTACACATCTAAATTTTCAGAGGATCATGAAAAAATTGTCTTTATGTTAATTATATTATTATTCTCTTCATCATTATACACATATTTTTTTCCTCGATAGGGAGCTTAAATGCCTTCAATGAGAAGACTCTTTATGACTCCATATCCAATGGTCCATCACTGATCTGCAGTGTTATTTGTTGTCTTTTCCTTTCTTTTAAAGTTTGTTGATCCCCTCGATCCCAAACTAAAACTACAAAATCAATTTGTATGTTACCAAGATTACTCCCATTTGCAGCCTAGGGTGACTCTAGAGTGATAATAGTTTTCAGAAGCTTTAGCTCCGATTTTGGGGATTTTTTGGAAAGAAGGATTTCAAATCTCCCTGTCCTAGTGAAGATGTTGAATTTCTATGGCCCTTACAAGGACATGGCTATTTTATGGTAGCGAACCAAAGAGTCAAGATGTCTTGATAATGATTCTCTCATTTTAGGGGGGATCTTAATTTAACTTTATCAGTTGGGGAGGTTTAGGGAGAAAGGGCTAGACTTGACCCTTTAGCTGATTTCTTTTTAGTTTTGTTTGCTTATGCGTACTTAGTTGATATCTTTCCCAGACCGATGAGTGCCAATTGGAGGAATGGGAGTCTTACCGCATATGGATTTTCAAAAAGACTGGATATATTCCTCCTCAATAGTCGTTTCATGGGCGATGATTTCATAAGTAGATCTTGGGTCATCAACTCCCTTATTTCGGATCACATTTGGTGTGTTTACAGATGGAAGCCTTTGGTGAAGTCACAAACTTCCCTTTTAAGTCCAATCATGTCTGGTTAAAGGAGGCAAACATTCTCTATTTGGTCAGATCTTCTTCCAAATTTTTTAGAGGTAGTAATGAGACAACGGCTTCAAAATACATTGTTTTGAAAGTTAAGTTTCTAAAGAAGGATGTCATACAGTGGCAAAAGGAGAAATATTTAAAGATAAGGATAGAATTAGAATCTGTCGTTAACCAAATTTAGAACATATTTCTATCCTTTCCTTCACAAATATTTCCAGAAGACATCAAGAATATTCTTATTAAGGTGGAATAAAGGAAAGAATAATTTTTTTTGATTGAAGAACAATCTTGGCGGTTAAAGAGAAGAGAAATTTGGATCAAAGAAGGGGAAAATAATACTGGGTTTTTTCATAAATATGTTGCTAATAGAAAATAAATAAACTCGATCTGGGAAATTAGAGATGACTCAGGGACAATTCATAGATCTCACCAAGATTTGAAAAAGGCATCCCACAATTTCTTTAAAATGTTTATGAAGCTCCACAAAATGAAGATCTTCTCAATCAATTCAAGGTCAACAAATAATTACCTAGGTTTTTCTCAGATTCAAAGAGTGATTAAATTTGGAAGGAATTTTTTCTCGAGGAGTTAAAGTAAGTGGTAATGAATATTCCCAAGGACAAAATTCCAGAGCCTGATGGATGGACACAGGAGGTCTTCTCCATCTTTTTCGATCTTATGGGCCCTAACTTACCCAAAGAGGTTGAAGAGTCTAGGCTATCTAGAAAAGTGGATGGAGCCATAATTTCTACTTTTGTTACCTTAATACCTAAAGAATCCAATCCCTCCTCTCTTTTTTATTTCAGTCCCATTTCCATCTGCAACTTCATTCATAAATTTTCTTCTAAAGTCATTGCATGCAGAATTAAAGACAAGCTTTCAACATGCATCTACTCTGAACAATTTGGTTTGTTATAGGACAAATTTATCTCAGATTCCATTGGTTTGGTCCAATAATGCATGCTCACAACTAAGGTTAAAAGAAGGGAAGGTATGTTTCTTAAGTTAGACCTGAAAAAGTCTTATGATAGAGTAAGTTTGAACTTCTTAAGGTTGGTGTTGATTCAAATAGGACTGAAATGGGAAGTTGTTCAATGGATTCTTGGTTGTGTATGCAATGCAAATTTTTCTATTCTCATAAAGGGGTCCCCATCAGGATTTTTTAAAAGTGGCATAGGCTTAAGACAGGGATGCCCCCTCTCTCCCCTGTTGTTCCTTCTTGTTGTGGAGTGTATAAGAAGAATGGTAATGAAGGAAACATTTGATGGGTTCTTCACTGGGTTTAAGGTCTCTGTATGTCATATGATTATCCACCTTCTTTTTGTTGATGACATTCTTCTTCTTGTTTTAGATTCTGTGGGTGAATGGGATTCCCTAAAGAAAA
>SNQJ01S0004751.1:256541-280338 GCA_010110895.2 Picea sitchensis
CAGCAACCCAAAACAATTAAGATACGAACTCAGCTCTACAAGGAACTGTATGGTTGCAACAACCAACAATTATGAAATAACACGGCTCAAACATTTACAGGGTTCTCAGACTTCATAGGATACATGGCTCAGTCCACGGGTTTACCACTGGTTTCAGGGTGCATGACAAGGAATCAATGCAGAGGTCGATCATGGAGGTTTCGGGTTTAGAATCAGGATGGAAGAATGGACAGTGAACAATATTACCGTGAGGGTTTCCTTCACTGTGCGTGGGTATGAAGAGGTATAAGCAGAGGAAAAATAGTTCAGACGCCCCAGATCCTAGCAAACTCAGGCATAGGATGACAGAATGAGAGAGAGAACCCGCAACATGACTAACTTCTTCAGATTTAACTGCATGCACCCAGGTCGACACCTATCTTACTGGAGCTAGATGCACTCCATATTTCATATGTTCCTTTCCCAGGAACTTAGGACAACACTTGGTCAATTGACCACCTTAGCCTTTAGGAAATAATAATAAATTATTACCCCCTTTAGAGGTAATCCCCCATAGCTTATCCCCTAGGCCCAAACACTTAGCCTCCTCCCTTTCCCAACCTTGTGGAAGCTTAGTCCCCCATCACTCTTTCTTCATGGTCGGTCTACATGCATCAACATTTATATTTTATTAATGATTTTGCATAATTACATATACAAAATAGGTTGTTGGCCTTAACATCCTAGGATCTCTGGCCTAATCATCACATAAGCCTCCTAGATTATTATAACACTCGGCTCACCAGCCTAAAAAACATGTTTGCAATTCATAAATACAATTGGGGCTCATCCTTGGGGATATTACAATCCCCTCCCCTTATTTTTGCACTGTCCTTAGTTCAACTCTCTACACAGCATCAACAAGATTTCCAAAATTTTCAAAAAGATGCGGGTATTCTTCCCGCATAGTATCCTCATGCTCCCATGTCACGTCCTCAGAATCGTACTAGGTCCACTAGACCTTTACAATCTCTATGGATCGATTCTGGAGCTGTTTTCTCTTCCGGTCCAATATGCACACTCGATGCACTTGCAAGATGCCTTCTTGCTCCACCTGAATCACATTCCAATCAATAACATGATTAGAATCAATAACACGAAACACATTATGTACAATCATGGATGCAGGTAATGCAAGCATATATGCAATGTATATATATGTATATATAGGCAATTCTAATATCATTATAACATGCATACAAGATACGCAACATACAAAAAATAGAGAATTGTACTTATCTTTTGATTGAGAAGACCTTCCACCTCAACGTGGTCTAGACCAAGGTACCAAACCTCAACAACACTCCAACCAATAGTCTCTCCTTCCCCACATGCGTGTCCCACCCCAGGAATGTACACCTTCACTATCACACAGTCCATCGGCTGCTACACCACCCTTTCCTTAGGCTTCAACAATAGGATAGCTCAGGAAGTCTTAGAGGACCGTGGCTCCTGGATTTCCAACTACCCTCAAATGTCTCCAGGTATCCTCCAGGCCTCATACCAGGGAACCTTTCCCCACACTTCCCCCTCCAGGGCTCCAACATTCTCCAAGGAAACCCAAGGAGAAGTGTACACACACATAGATCCATCGGGGATCCACAGGGTAAGATCTCTTGTCTCCAATCAACATATTCCCTGAGCTACTCTTTGTATTCAACATTCTAACTTTAATCAACATCATGTCATATGCATCACCCACATGCAATTATCATGAGAAAACATAAAATAATTTATTTAGAAACTCAAACTTAGTTAAAAGGAATTCAACTTTTTCCCCAAAACATGAAATTCCATTTCATAATTCTTCTTGGTTGTGGCCATATTATGAATGCAACCATCCTTGTGGTTTTTGACAGGCACCAAGCTGCATACCATTTTTCCTGTAATTCTTCATCTTGCATACTGCCAACAATTGTCAGTATTTCCTTTACATCATAATTCAATTGCAATATGTATAAAACCATATGCAGTGAACTTAGAATTGTCTGCATCTATCAATTCAATCATAATTACCAAACAATTTAATAAAATAGAATGACTCATCATTCTATTCATATGCATGTTCATAATTAATAATAGTAAGTTCATTATTTCTTCTTCTGAACAAGAAAATTTCCTGTAGTCAATGCTCATGTGACTACTTGACTTGCAACTTTCCTATTGCAATGTCTAACACCTCCCTGAAATCTCCTCAACTTCATGAGTCAACAACATTTCAGTTGTTAGAAACAATTATTTCCATGCAATAATATATATTCACGTACTTACAAAACACATTCAATCATTGCATTTAGTATACAATTTTGTCACCTATTATGCATGAGTGCAATTCTCAATGCATAATTAATACATGCACCTTGCATTGGATTACATAATTCTCTTTATCTCAATCATGTGTCTCTCCATCCATAAGTTGGAATTCAGGCCAATGTGTTGATGCATTCTCCACACACTTCTTATTGTCTTCCCAATTAATTGGATGCCTTCTTTTCCAACCCGAACACTACACCAAGAATATAATTCTATGGTGTTCATTAGTGTTAGAAAAAAGGTTGCAACCCAAGTTTTATTTAAAGGTAGGAATATTTTAGTACATGTGTGTCTCATAACCTTTCCATATCCATACCTTGTCATATCCAACCATGTCCTAGTCTCATACATGACTAGCTTACTGACATTCCTTCCGATAACAAGTTCTTATCTTTTAATTATTTGGTTATTACCCCACAACCAATTAACAAGATATTCTACTATGCCAGTGTGTGAATTCAGAAGCTAAAAATATTTGAATTAATAAAGGCCTCCAACCTTTACCACATCTAGTGTTATGCATTCAATAATATAATCATGTGATTTTATAAAATAAGTCTAGTTGAGGAAATTCTCACCTAAAGTTCCTTTCAACAATTATGAAAAAAGAGTAATAAAAACTCATACCTGCATGACTGTCATTAATAAATTTTATACTACCTGAATGTCGGATGGAAGTAGAAGATTTCATGCTTCTTTTATCAAACTTATAACCAACACTTCATCTCTTTGTTGCTTCCCTCCTTATGCAACAACATCACCAACAACACTTGCAAACATGCAAGCATTCTTTCCCCTGGCTGATCCAACAGGCCATAACATACTTGCTGCCACAGAAAATTGCAACAACTTCTTTCCCATGTGCAAATTTTCCTTGCTGAACCCAGAGGTTTTCAATTCTTTCGGGATTCCTCAATCTTCTCGTGCTCTCATTGTAGTCACTATACATGACTATTTCTGTCCTGAGCACTTTCGATGCAGTGCCCCTAACTCAGCGGGGTCTGCTGATCTCTCGGTCAAAGGATATTTCCAAATGCTGATTTGGATTGAATATTCGGGCCTTTTCTAGACCCCTATTAATCTTACATGCATCTCCTTTCCTTCTGTGTGCAGGTCCTGACATACCCACAGGCTATTCCTGCACACTTCCAAAACTCCAAGTTTCAGGTGCTAGCCCCTTTTTCATTATCCCTTTCCTTCGTATGACCCTAGGCTATGACCTCATAGAAAAATGTGATTGTGGGTGTGGTAAAGAGTGGATTTAGGATAACCTACTTTTCTCCCCAAAAGTCACCTCCAACTTCCATGCATCACTTTGTTAAAAATGTGGTATAAATTACGGTCCTTTCTCAGATTTGTTTTTAACATCCAAGCCAGTTTTGGTCCCACAATCCATCTCGTCCATCGATATCCAATTCCTTGGGGATGATCCATGATCAACAACTTCTATCTATCCTCCCTTCAACACGCTATCCTATATCTGCATGATCTATCGACATGTAGCTCCCTTCCAAATCAATGACTACGATTGATTCTGGCTCTCCGGCGCTCGGGAGTTTAAACTCTCAACTATCTGCTTTCCCCCCTATGACAATCTTCTGGAGTGGAAGATATATTGACACCTGTCCTCAACAATCAGATGGTTCTGATGAACTCTAGTTCTCCGACATTCGATATTTCTCACATCTCCACACACACAAATATCCGGAGTGAATTTCCCCAGAGTGATAGATCTTCTTCCACGCGTCCTCTCCAAATCAATGGCCATGATTCCCTTTTAGACTTAGTCTCTTTATGAGCAAGACCAAATCAACGTTCCTTCGACCTCCTCCTCGATCAACGATCGAGATCTCCTTCGGGACTTTGAAACCTTCATCCTTTTCTTTCCTCCATAGTGCTCAGTACCCAGAGTTCTAGATCTGGCACCACATGTCCACTTTTAGATCAACGACCAAGATTTAGTTCGGTTGTTTTTCCTCCTCCTTGTCCACAAACTTTTAAAGTTGTGGATCTTATGCCACTTGTCCTCCTTGACGATGGACATTCCCAAATCACTTGGGACTTTGGGACTTTGACAAGTCCACTTCTCCTACGCACACAAGGGTTAAGTCTGCTGCGCTTACCTTCAGATCCAATGATTTCTAGTCCTTCACACTCAGACCTAATAGATGGGATTTGTTCCTCTCCTCTGTGCTTCCTTTGTTCTGTTGAACATTGATCTAACGGTCCATGCTCCTCCCCACAACTGATATGATGGTTGTTGTCACTACTCCTCTTGAGATTTTGACTTCTTCCACCTTGGAAGGTTTTGTCAGTGTTCAAAGCCTTCAGCCTTTGACGTTTCTCCTGCGATTCCGCCTCCTGGATCTCTCCTTCGATCTCGTAAGTGTTATCTCTTCTAATATTTTTACTTCTTCCGCCTTGGAATATTTTGTCAGTGTTCAAAGGCTTCAACCTTTGACCTTTATCCTGCGAGTCTGCCTCCTAGATCTCGTCTTCACTCTCATAAGTGTTATCTCTTCTGAGCTTTAGGAATTAGAATGAGTCTGTCTCCCATGCACTCCTTCCATTATCTCTTCTGAGATTTTTTATTTACTCAGTCTCCTAAGGGTCTCGACCCTTCTGTTTCCTTTCAAAGGAAAACTTTGTGCCCTCCTTGAAATCTTCTGCTCAAAGAACTCCTTGTTGAGCATTTTCTACAGAGTGTTCAACAACTCTGTGAGTATCTTCCTCTGATACTCTTCTCCCTAAACTTGAAAAAGAGTTCTCTCTGTGCACACTTGCACTTGCTCGATGCCTTCTTGGAATATACTTACAGAGTTCTCAGTGACTCTATCTCTCTCTGAACTCAACAAAGATTTCTTCCTGTGTACTCCTTGCACTTCTGTTGATGAAGGTTCAACGATATCTCTCCTAATATTATCTGATGTTAACTTGCCTCTGTCAACGCACTCCTTTCGGACAATGTGCACTTCTTGCACTTGGAAACTCAAAGAAGAGAAACAATTGAAACTTATTCAATACTTCACTAGTTTACACGTTCAAACCATGAACAACATATAAAAACATAATAATGAACAAAAATACATAAACACACTAAATGTAGGAAAAAATGCTTTTCTATTATCTATCTGAGTGTCTCCTAAGCGCTCTATGAAATTCGATTTGTTTCTAACACTCGTTGATCTCTGCAAACACAATGTGAAGTCAACTGGAATTTGTTAGGCCATCATTCCTTAACAAATCCCATAGCATTCATAAACCAATTTGATTTAAGAAAACATTCATATTTCATTTTATTTTCGAGCTCTTCTCTTCTTTGTAATCATTTTCGGGCACTATCCCGTTTCTCTCTATCCCCAATCCATGTGATCACGGGCCATGACCAAGCGCTATATCACTAGGTGCTTACTCGAGCCTCTAGCTTCAGAAGATTTCAAAGAACCACACAACAATCTCTTGGAGTTCCAGATTACCAAACTTTCAGAGTACGGCAGATCAATCGACCACGTCTACAAAACATCCAACAAATGAAACTTACTATGGAATCTTAGGCATCTGAGTTCTGGATCTTCAGGTCTTTAGGACTTCTGAGCTTTGTAGGATCTTGCATCCGCGCCTCTGAACTGCTAATCTCTGAACATTCCCAATCATCTTTGGTGACGTCATTACGTCACATCACTTAACATTTTCCAATTGAGGGGGCATGCAACAGTGGTTTGGAACAACCTTCCTTTCATCCCATAATTCTTATGATGCTAACATGTAACGCCTCGACAAAACCGGGGTTTGGATTGCGGGACCACCTTGGAGAATTAAATCCCATGCAACTTGGGTCCTCGCAATGCCTCTTGGCCATCAATCTTGATGTATCATTATCAACACTAGTGTGGGTCCTCCAAACTTTAACTTCATTATGTAACCTCTGGGTCCCACTAACCATGCTCATATGAAGTGCCATGTGGAAGAATACTAGCGGCTGACTTGTGGCCCAATCAAATGTGTTTCACACATCATGGTCCAACTCTATTACTACAATTGTAGGATGCATTTCCAGGACCAAATATTGATGGATGTCATATCAAAGCTATTTAAATTTTGTAGGAGGTTTCTAAATTGGTTTATTTTAGTTTTTATCCTACCCAAAGGGCCCTACATTCTTCCAAGTATTTAATTGTATGTTGAGTGTTTTCCTTGTCCCTAAGATGTAATTTCCCTCACTGGACCATTTCATCACATTCCAAGTGAATCGAGCTCTTGTAGAGTCTGCACACTCATGTAAACTATCATTAAACATCACTCCAATGTTTATTGTGTCCATACAGAGGTTATGTGTGGTTGTACAAAATCCGTATTAGTTGGTTGAGTGTGTTGGTTGCTTGACAATCCATCCACCTTATTATATGCTTGTGAATTGGGTTATCAGTATATAGACAACAATTTACCATTTGTTTTCTCCTATTGCAAGTGTTTACATGAATAATGGGCACTTGTATTCTAACTTTATAGAATGAATCCAAAACACATTTCCACCTCCTTAGAGTTTGGCATTCGATTTAATTCATGCATCCATCAATCATTCTATTGGTTTAATTTAGTTAATCTAGAGAATCATTTGGTTCTTTAGTGTGCTATCATGTAACATGGACAAGAAAACTCACTCTCCTCCATAAAAAATGTTTATTAATTAATTTTTCTTATACGTAAGATAAGAGGGAGGACTACAATGTTTTTTCATATGGTACAACTCTAATTACATTACACATAGTTTATTAAGTGGGTTGGCCAATGCTAGGATGAATCCTGTATAAACATCAACACTTTATATTCCTCTTTCAACTATTGATTTTAAACCAAAAGAAAGTTTTTTGGTGATTGTTGTCCTCAGTCGTATATGTTTATTCATGTGTCATTGTTGGACAATTTTGCCATTGGATATGTGATCCAAGAGGATCTAAAAGGATAAAAATTCAAAGTCCTAAAATCTCAACAAAAATGACACCAATTCAAATAGCTCGTCGAGATATTTCCAATGGTGCAAATGACACCTCAAATCGAGTTTGTATGAAGAATTTATGACCGATCAAAGTTCCATTCAAACTCGAAAAAAGTGAAGCAGGGCAGTACATACTATTGAAGTTAGCATGCTGAGCTAGTAGTACTACGGAGTGCCATGTGTACTGCTGATGTGGACGCACAAGATACTACCACATGTCATGTATATTTAACACTTTTTGGGTCCACTTGGTTCAGTAAAAATGTTCCATGTGGCATCGTACAGACACCATGTTGTAGTATGATAATGATGTAGAACTRATGTAGCAGGAGAAGTCACATCTGATTGGACGATGACTGGGTCATTGATGCAAATGATGATTGGACAACCACTAGCTATTGATCATACATTGACTGGTCAATTACAAAGTKCCAYGTGGCACCACTTGGATGCCCAATGAGGGATAGGGTCCGAAAAATCAAAATTAAAAAAAAATATTGACATACCGACCGACAATCAACAAACTAAACATTAATTTTGACAGGTTGTTAGGATTAATATAGTTTTAAATTTTATTTAAAAATATATGTTACAACCATATGCCAATGGGGAGGCCCGTGGGTTTGAATACTGAACCTCCCCCAAAGTTATCCTAGCCAATGCTCTAAAATTACATACTCTAAACAACACACTAATGAAGCTATGTTGGTAAGTCCACTGACCCATTATTATTTAAACCCCTAATTTCCATCCGTAGGAGTAGGGAGGAATCGACATGCCCATCCATGAGCACGATTTTCAATGCAAGAATGTAATTAACAAAGGAAATATGATTGTTGTGGCACAAATTTTAAGGCAGGGAGCCCAAGAGGTGCCTAGAAGTGACAATGACGAAATATTTTAAAATTAGAGACATTTTTTCTTGATTTCTCGACACGAGTCCACTGGTGCAGTCATAATTTGGATCCGAGCAACAAATTTTCAGGGCATCACCAAAATTGAGGGATTGCGATGTATGTTTTCCAAATTAATTGATATAATATAAAGGCTTCTCCACTGAGAAGTGGGCTCAGAGACATAGTCGATGCTGGGATGAACTCCATTATCAAGTCTAGTACAATTGTTTTTTCTCGTTATTCCTCTATGTGTATGTTTTGTTCATGTATGTTGCACATATTCTTTTTTCATTCTCTTTAATGCAATTCATGTTATACTCATCGAATAAAAGATCTCGGATCATTTTGGTATCATAGTGGTGTTATTTGAATTGAGTTGTGAGTGTGGATGCCTACTAGGACCAATCTCAAAGAGGGTAAAGGAAAACGTAATACTTTCAACCTAGATATTGGATTTGCAACTCGAAGGAGGAAAATGGGGGATGAAGAACTTCATATAGAGTATGAGAAGAATTTTCATAAGGCTTTATACTAGATGCATCATATGGTAGAAAAAATGTTTGAAGATTATGAAAAGAGAGTGGAAAAGAAGGAAAGGAAGAAGGAAGCTAAAGCAGAGGATAATGATTCAGTGAACCGGGGAATTGTAGGAGACCCTCATAAGCCTCCATCTCCATATTCAAGTTCAAGCTCTTCTTCTTCCTCTCATTCTCATCATTTTAATTATCATCAGAAAAAGTCTTTTAAAAATCCATTATTGAAATTAGATGTCCAATTTAATTTCCCCATGTTCAATGGAGAAGCTAATGTAGATAAGTTAAACAATTGGATTAGACAGATCAAGGTTTACTACCATGTAAAACAGATCAAAGAGGAAGAGGTGAATATCCAGTTAGCTTCTCTTCAGCTGTAAGGCACAACCCTAGTATGGTGGGAGAGAAAAATTCAGAAAGGTATCGAGCATAATGATAAAATTATTTCCTCATTGTTTGAATTTACTTCTGCATTAAGAAATTAATTCTACCGACTGGGTCATGTACAAAAATCCATGATTGAATGGAAACGTTTGGGATAGGGTAAAGGTCAGAATGTTCAAAGATTCACAAAAGAGTTTAGAAAAAAGCCACTTGCATTGAATGTTCCTTTAGAATCTCTAGAGACTTTGATGAAATATAGTGGCGCACTTCATAGTTACATTCGTCACACATTGTTGTTGTTTAATCCCACTAATTTAGATGAAGTGTGTATGCAATCAACTCATCTTTAAAGAAGGGGAAATAATGTACTAGAATACCACACAAAGAAGTGTTCCAAGTTCCAGAACAACAAGTTCAAAGGGAAAGGAAAGGGAAAGAAGAAAACTAAAAAAACAAAGAGGAATTAAATCCCTCGCACTCATTTCAAAATACATGGGCATGATTATGAGAACTATTGGAAACTACATCTTGAGCTTAAACCTAAGAAATTTGGTGGAAAAGGGAAGCCAAAAACTGTTGCTATATTGCAACAAGGCCTAGGTTCCAATTCAGGTGATGAAATGAAAATCACAACAGTTGGAGTTTAAGGTAAAGTGTCCTCTCATTCTAGTTCAAGTTCTACAATTCCATCTCCTGAAATTGAAAATAAGAGAAGTGAACTTTTTCACATAAGAATAGTAAGAAAACATACTAAAGTGGATAATTTGTTTGATCTGGGTTCTCAGGTTAATTTGATATCTGACGTGATTGATAAAAATTTGGGATTAGAGACAATACCTCATCCAAAACCTTACCCTCTTGGTTGGGTATGTGACAATGCAAAAATTCAAGTTACCAGGAAGTGTAGATTGAAATTTGTTTTTTCTTTGAAGTTGGTAAATGAGGTTGAGATTGATGTGGTCTTGCTTGATATTTGTGGCATTGTATTAGGAATTCCCTATTTGTACGATATGAATGCTATCTTTTTTCGAAAGGAGAAAAAATACCATCTCATGAAAGTTGGCATGGAATATATTGTTATATCTCACAGTATGAAGAACTTAACTCTTGTTAGTGCAGGGAAGATAAAGAGAGCCATCAATGCTAGCAATAAAAATTTTCTCATGGTTTTGAAAGAAAAATAACCTAATAAATCTAATGCTTTTTATCCTTCTGAAAAAGATTAAATTATTGATGTTATTTCTAAATATGATTAAGTTTTTCGGAATATAAAAGGATTTCCTCCCAAGAGGGAGATTCAACATGAAATACATTTGCACCAAGATGTTACCTTACCAAACATTGGCATGTACATGATCTTTTTTTATTGAAAACGAGGAGATCAAAAAGTAGGTGTAGGACTTGATTCAAAGAGGGGTCATCAGACCAAGATCTTCTCCTTGTGGCTCTCTTGTAATTATGGTGCCAGAGAATGATGGCACATGAAGGATGTGTGTGGATTTCTAGGCACTCAACAAAATACGTGAATAACCGTTACCACTTGCCTCATATACATGACTTGTTGGATCAACTGAAGAATGAAATGCACTTCACTAAGTTGGATTTGAGGAGCAGTTACCACCAGTTCATAGTTGCAGAAGAAGACGTGTGGAAGAATGCCTTCAAAACAAAAAAATGTCTATTTGAATGGTTGGTAATTCCATTTGGGCTTTGTAATTCCCCAATGACATTCATACATGTTATGAATGATGTTATGATCCTTTCATAGATTAATTTATGATTGTATACTTAGATAAAATTCTTGTATTCAATAGGACTTGGGATGAACATGTAATGCATGTAAAGAAAGTATTGGATGTTCTAAAAAGAGGAAATTTGTATGTAAAATTGTCAAAGTGTGACTTTGGAAAAACATCATTGGCTTACTTGGGTCATATTGTAGGAGGTGCTCAACTAAAGATAGATCTCTCCAAAGTTGAAGCTATTGTAAATTGGCCTAAGACAACATCAACTACAAAATTTAGGAGCTTCTTAGGGGTAGTTCAATACTGGAGAAAGTTCATTTCTAACTTATCCTATATTGCATCTCCTTTTCATGCCTTAACCAATGTGAAACAAGTCGTCCACTGGGGAGGAAGACACTAGAAATTCTTTGAGACTTTGAAGGAAAATAGCATCACCGCACTAGTGCTATATCTACGTGACCTACAACAACCATTCAAGATTTAGACCAATTCCAGTGCATATTCCATGGGAGCAGTCCTGATGCAACAACATAAGCCCATTTTATTTCATTCTGAAAAATTTTCTAAGGATTTTTGTAATTATCCTACATATGAAAAATAACTATATGCATTGGTACAAAGTGTGAAGAAATGGAAACACTACTTTATGGGGAAGGAAACAATCATACAAACTGATCACCAACCCTTACAGTACCTCCAGTAGAAAACCAAGATACAAAAATCAAGACACTATAGGTGGATGAAATTCTTGCAACAGTTCCATGTAGTTATTGGACACAAGAAAGAAATAAACAAAAAAAAAATGGATATGCTTTCTTGGGCTCCCATTTCTACATCCATTGTTTTGAAAAAATATTCCTTAGCTCATGTTAGTTATATTGAAAAATTGCTACTGATGAATATTTCAAAGATGTATATGAGAGGCTAACCCATGGTTCAGAGGTGGATAATTTTCATTTGCATGATAAACTACTCTACCATTTGGGAAAGCTTTGTATTCCTACAAATGAAAGAGTGCATGTAATAAGGGAATCTCACACTTCTCTAATATATGGGAATTTTGGGGTAGGAAAATATGTAGCACATTTTCAGAGGTTTTGTTATCGACCTCGAATGAAAGAAATTGTAACCAAATATGTAAAGGTGTGTGTGATGTGCTCAACTTGCAATCCCACTAATAGAAAATTGGGTTTGTACACACCACTTAGCGTTCCTTATCATCCTTGGGAGAGAATCTCAATGGATTTTGTAGGGTGGCTACCTATGTCTAGGAGGGGTCATGAATACATGTATTTGGTAGTGGATAGGCTTACCAATATGTGTATCTTTATGACATGTAAAAAGTAGGTCACAACTGAACAATCTTCTCACTTGTTCTTTTAACATGTATGGGTTCATTTTGGGTTTCTCACGTCCATCATCTTCGATAGCGATTCTCTATTTTTAGAGGAATTTTGGACAAGTTTATGGAAGCTCATGGACACTAAATGACACCAATTTGAAGAAGAGAATTGATTTCCATCCATAAACGGGCACACATACAAAGGCAGTCAACCTAACGATGGTTCATTTTCTTTGAGGGCACTGAAACACACATCTTAAACTTTGGGATGAACAACTACACTATGTCCAACATGCCCACAAAAGAGCATTGTACTCTTCCACCCAAAGTTCACCATTTGAGACATGTTTTTGGCATCTCCCTAAGACTCCCTTGGCCTTGACAATTGGGAAATATGTCTAATCAAGTTAACAAAGATATGAAGACAAATCCCACAAATTCATCTAGAGGATTCAACAGGTACACACAAAATTCCAGGAACAATTGGAAAATAACTAAGCCCAGTATACGGCAAGGCATGACAAGAATCAAGTATATAATCAATTCCAAGAAGGATATCAAGTATGGTTTCACATTAGAAAATATAGGTTGAAGGTTGAATTAAATAATATCAATCCCATCCGATATGGACCCTTCACCATATTAGAAAATATTGGAACAAATGCTTTCCTCCTAGATCTACCACCATATATCCATATGTACTCAAGTTTGAATGTAGAGAACCTGGAAATTTATGAGCCTCCAATGATCATGGATCAAAGGTACATTTTTTCAGTACCTTCAGTTGATGAGTTTTCTCTTGATTACTTGGATGAGTTAAAGGAATATATCATCCTGGATAGAAGGAGAAGGACTTCACACAGGGTTTATGTTGAATATATTTGAGTCTTCCTTAAAGGAACACATCCATGCAAGTCACGATGGATCGAGAAGGGGTAAGTGAGGGATAAGTTCCATCATCTATCTATTGATTGATAAGGATTTTGGTGGTACAAAAGCTTCTTAGTGTGGAGGAATGATCCAGGAGAATCCAAAAGGATAAAAAATTGAAGTCCTTAAATCTAAAAAAAATGACACCAAGTCAAAGAGAGCATCAAGAGATTTCCAATGATGAAAATTACACCTCAAATTGAGTTTGTATGAAGAAGTCACAACCAGTCAAAATTTTGGTCGAACTATGAAAAGGTCAAACAAGGTAGTCTGTACTGCCAACATCAGCATCCTGAGTTGGAATTATTGCAGAGAAACATGTGTACTATTGATGTCAACATGAAATCAACATGTTGATGTGTCATCATGAGAGGTTGCCATGTGTCATGAATATTTGACATGTTTGGGGTCCACTAGGGCTAGTAAAAATGTGCCACGTGACACTGTACAGATGCCACGTAGTAGTATGATAGTGACATGGTGTTGATGCAATAGGTGACATGTCAACTAACTGGATGTTGATTGGACAACCATAGGCTGATGATTGGACGTTGACTATCCAATTACAAAGTTCCATGTGGCCCAATCATGGGCCACCACGTGCCACCCCTTGGATGCCTAATGAGGGATAGGGTCCGAAAAATCAAAATTAAAAAAAAAGGACCATTGTACTGACCAGTGGTCAACCAAAGAAACATTAATTTTGGTGGGTTGTTAGTATTAATATGGTTTTAAACTATATTTAAAAATATACTTTACAACCATATGCCAACGAGGAGGCCCTCGGGCTTGACCATGAGACCTCCTCCAAGGTTAGCCTACCAATGCTATAAAATTACCTCCACTAACCAACACACAAATGATGCTATGTTGGTAAGTTTGCCGACCTATTGTTATTTAAGCCCATGATTTCGATCCATAGGAGGAGGGAGGATCTGACATGCCCATCCATGGGCATGATTTTCAATGTAGGATTGTAATTAATGCAAAAAGTATGACTGATATGGCATGCATTTTGAGTAAGGGAGCCCAGGAGGGGCCTCAAAGTGAGAGTGACAAAATTTTATGAAATTATAGTCATTTTTGCACTCTCCACACGAATCCATTGGTGCAGTTGTAATTTTGATCCGAGTAACGAATTTTTAGGGCATTGCCATAATTGAGGTATTGAGATGTATTTTTTCCAATTTCGCTGAGATAATATAAATGCCTCTCCACTAAGAAGTGGGACCGAAGATGTATTCCATCTTGGGATGAAATCCGTTATCAAGTCTCGTGCAATTGTTTCTTCTCTTTTTCCTCCATGTGTATGTTTTCTTCATGTATGTTGCACATATGCTTTGTTCATGATCATTAATGAAATTCATGTTACAATAATCAAATAAAAGATCCTAGATCAAACAAAGGATTGGTTCACTAGAGTGTTGGGTAAGAAATTTCAAACATTATAGCATATATATGATTCTTGCATGGCTTTCCAGGAGTTTTGTGCATGTCCAATTCAAGAATATAACTTACCCTTAATTGAATGAATGTTGATTTCAGAGTCCAAATTTGGAGAATGTTTAAAGCCAAGAATCAGTGAGAAAAAATCTACATTGTGGGAACAAGTGAGCTAGGAACTAGAGCTACATCCATATCCATAACCAAAGCCAAGTGATAGAGTCAGAACCATGTTCCAAAGAAGGAAAAAGAAGGAAAATTGATCCAAATTGTTTTCCTCTAATATTTTGGAGACCAAAAAGCCTCTCAATAGGGATGTGTTATTCAAAATGAATCTGAAAAAGTGAATGGTTGTAAGAATCAATAATTGCAATAAAATTTGGTGATTAATGAAGGTTAGATAAACTATGAAAGAGAATGTAAATCTAAAAGTAAATAATATAGAATCAAGAGAGAGAGAGAAAGATAAATAAATGAAAAGGAAAAAAATAATAGCAGAGAAAAGATTGAGGGATGGGTAATGAAAGATCATGCATGTTGGCCTTCCCTTTACCCCAATTCTCCCTATATGTTATGATATTTTCACACGCAATGGGTGTCCTTTCAAGGAGATTATGTAAAAAGAACCAAGAACTACATTGTAACCGAATATTGTTGAAATCAAAGATGAGAACTCATTTGAATTTGGCTTTACCATTTCGGTTTGGAAGGTGAAAAAATATATGTTGGCTTATGGTATTTAAGGGTTGTTTGGTTGTGCTCTGTGTATTCCTATTTTAGTTCTAATTTTAGTGGCTGCCAGTAAATAATGGGAGGGTGAATGTGATGGATATGTAATCAAACTCCTAGATTTATTGCATTATTGGTTTCCCTTGTCTAATAAAGAGTATAAAAAATCTATTACTACCACCGTAGGATGCATTTATAGGCTTGGAGATCGATGGTTTTCATATTAGAGCCATTGCACTTCTACAAGAGGTTGTTAAATTTGTTTGTTTGATTTTTTATTTTACCCAAAGGGCTGTACACCTCTTCTTCAAAGTATTTGATTGTATGATAAGTGTTTTTCTTATCTGCGAGATGTAATTTCCCTTATTGGGCCATTTCATCATATATATCTTGTATTGGTCGTACTCTCCCGTAGTTTGGCATTAAACATCGATCAAAGGTTGATTAAGGCCATATGAAGGTCTTATGAGATAACTGTCTATTTTGGATACTAGGAAATATGTCCACCTTCTCCCCAACCTGTGAATTGGGTTCTTTGTCTCTAGAGATTGATTTATTTCTTGTTTCCACCTTTTGCAAGTGTTTACATGACATTGTCTTGTATTCCAATTTAGAGAATGAAGAAAAAACATTTTTCCAGCTCCTCAAAGTTTAGCATTGGGTTTACATCATGTAGACATCGACCATTTGAATAATTTAATTTAGAGTTATACAATTATTTGGTTCTTTAATGAGTTGTCACATGGCATGGAGAATGCAATGCAATCTCCTCCATAAACAATTGTTTATTCATTAATTTATCTTATGTGTAAGATAAGATGAAGGAGTGTGATGTGTTTACATATGGTGCATCTCTAGTTACATTGAAAATAGTTAATTTAGTGGGTATGGCAGTGCTAGGATGAGTCCTATAAAAACCACAACTCTTTCTATTCCTCTTTCAATTGTTGAGCTCAAATTTGAAGAAAATGATTTAGTAATTGTTGGCCTTAGTCGTATATATTTATTCGTATGCCATCATTGGAAAAAATTACCATTGTAGCTATGTATTCACATATAAGATCTTTGATTTTTCTCATAATAGAGGATCAGTTCATTGGAGTGTTCTGTAAGCACTTTCGAATGATATATATATATATATATATATATATATATATATATATACTTCTTGCACAACTATCTAGAAGTGTTATACAAGAACAATTCAAGCTCAAAACTTACATTCAATTGATAATTTGAATTAAAGTATTTTTTTCTCACTCTTTCAATGGATGGGTTATAATATTTAGGATAAATTCAACTTCAGAACAAATATGGAGTTTCTATGTTAAATATATATCTATATACTTAATTGGAGTTGCAAGGAAGAAGTCGAGTAGTGAAGCAAATATGAAAGAGAGCCATCCTCTTATGCCTATTGTTGATTAGTAGCAAAGGAAATTTTCACTCACATTGCATAACAAATAGTTGACATAGTGGTTAAAGGCACAATGAAAAATAGAGTTTTGTCTCATTGGATTTTCCATAGTGCTAGCCTTTAACACAGAGCATGTATTAGACTTTGAATGCAATTGGAATTTTCACCATATATTGTTTCTTTGGGGAATTGTTTTTTTTTGGGAAGTTGGAGCAACACTAATACATGGTATTTCACACAATTAATGACACGGAATGTTGTGTAAGCATAGTATAACATCAATAATTAAATAAGAGTACCAAGTGCATTGTGAACTTAGAATTTGAAGAGAAAGATTCTAATTGCCAAAGAAAATGCACTAAGAGTAGAAGCATTGTACCCTCATTGAACATAGAGATCTTTGTATAACATGGAGAACAAAGACTATAAGTGAATTTCACAGAGGATCCATGTTGGTGAAGTAAGTGTGATATAATACCCTTGTTTATAGATCACATAACCCTTGATGAACATCAACCAAATTCATCCAAAGTCAAACTCAACAAGACTTATCCAAGTTAACTAGAAAAAAATACAGTAAATTAATGTCAATCTGAGTCATCCAAGTCAACCAGTTAGAACATATCGTATTTATTTTATTCATAATTGAAAATTTGAATTTATTGCAGTTTTAAATATAAGTGAAAATTATTAAGTGTTGTAATGTGGAATTGTGTACTTTTACTACTTATCAATTATATGAATTGTACATAACCTTTGAGGAATGTCATAATCCAACATAATAATTAAGGAATTTCAAAATGCAATATAACTCTCGATGAACGTCACAATGCAAAATAACCATTGAGGAATGTAGAAATTCAACATAGGTCAACCAATATGAATGTCACAATAAGACATAATTCTAAACAAATGTCATAGTCCAACATCACCCTTGAGAAACATTGTAATGTGAATTAACCCTAATTGAACATCATAATGCCACATAAGCATTGAGGAATGTACCAATTCGACATAAGTCAACCAAGATGGAAGTCTCAATGTGACATAACCATTGAGAAATGTCATAATCCAAAATAAACCTTGAGGAACATTGCAATGAAACATAACCCTTGATGAACACTGCATTGCAACATAATCAGTGAGGAACGTAAAAATCAACCAATGTGGAGGTCACAATATGACATGACCATATATCAACCTCACAGTTGCAATATAACATAATATTGAAATGTAATGTCATTATGTCATAATGTGATATAATATTTCAATCATCAATAATGTCACAATGTGAGGTTTTGTTGAAGTCTAACTCTGAATGTCACATGTGACATAATTTAAGTTCAACCTCTTCATGTTATAATATAGCATAAAATTCAAAGCAATTTCTTAATATCACAATGTGACATAATATTGAATTCAACCATAAAGTCACATGTGACATAATATTATAGTTAACCTCTTCATGTACCAATGCAATAGAATATTGAAGTCAACATCTTAAGTTATTTCTCTTGAAATGTTACAAAGTTAACCATTGTTGCCTTAAGTCAACCATAGTTTACTAGAGAGAGACAAAGTTAACCATAATAAACTAGATTCAAACATAATCAAGCATAGTCATCCATCATCAACCAACATCAATCAAAGTGAACCACATGCCATAGTCAACCATTATTAAACAAATATAACCAACGTCAACCATATTTAGTCATAGTCAGCCAAAGACAACGAAATTCAACCACGATGGACCATAGTTAACACAAGTCAAACATTATCAACCATGGTTAAGGGTGGTCAAGCATAATCAAACATGGTCAACCAAAGTCAACTATAGTCAACCATTGTTGACTAAGTTTAACCATAGTCAAGTATCATCAACGATTATCAATCATAGTGAAACATAGTTGAAGTCAACCATTGTCAAACATGGTCAACCATAACCAACTATGGTCAAACATAGTCAAACATGCTTAATAGTAATCAATCATAGTCAACCATCACTAAATATGGTCAAACATGGTCAACCATGATCAAACCTCGATAAACCATGATAATTATTGTTATATTTTTAAATTTTTAATAAATTATAATATTTCTAGTTTTTTTATTTATTATAGAAAATTATAATTGATTTATGTAATTATTATTGTTAATATGGTAATTATTTTTTAAGAAAATTATTTGTGATTATTATTAACAATTATATAACTATATTTATAAATATTAATATATTATTATTATTATTATTTTTATTTTCAAATGAAAATCTCGAACCTGCACATCGATATGAATTAAAAATAACTAATATATGTCGATAATAACATTTCTACTTTCCCTTGCAAATGTTACTGTTATATATTAACCATCTTTGATTGTGTTAGTATTAAATAAAACATAAAGGATGAAACACCATATATCATACACCACATCAATCCACTATTTTTTCCAGGAAAAAATAGCACAAGACTAAACCGTGGAACCTAGAGAACATTATGTGTGGTATTCGTGTTCGTTTAATCCCAGACAGATATTGGGAAATCCATTCCGGTTGGATGGAAACCCACCTCTCTTTATTTTTCAAGTAAATAAATGTGCACCCCAAAAATCGTTCGGCTTGCGAACCATTAAATCCTAAAGATTCAAAGAGGACTGAAGAAAACAAATGGATGACGTATAGAACAATTTATGTATTTTTGTTTGAATGTATTTTCGAACTGAGTTACATGAATCTCCTCCATAGTAGTAGCATGAGTGAGGGACTCCTCCATAATGGGGCCAAGTTCCTGGTTTAAACAATTGATGCAAATTTATTGGTGATTAAAAGATCCAAATTAAGATGGATCTCAATTTCTCCTTGTTTATATAGTAGGCATAGACTTTCAACACTTACATGGGTTTACTCACAAATAAATTATGTATTTATATTTTTTTTCACGTGAAAAAAATAGTTTCACTATTATTCTTATTAGACTCAAATGAAACTTTCAGTTACAAAAATGTGTCTTCCATGAAGTAGAAATGTTCTTTCTCTTTCTATAGATTTTACCTGTGGATTCATAAAGTCACTTAAAGTGGCATATACTTAGTTTTACATGACTGTTGTTTCTAATTAGAAACCTCATTATAAGATGTGTAATTTTCCGGATCTAACAATAGATCCACTATCAAGGTCTTCAAAAACTAGCCATCCTAAAGTGTCCTTGAGTGCCTTTTTAGACAAGCTGTCTGCTACTTTGTTGTATTGTCTATGGATGTGCATAAAATTTATGGTCTCAAAACCATTCTTTAATAATCTGATCTTCTCCTTCCAATGATTGAGATAAATAAGATCCAAGTTGGATTTATCATTTATCCAGTCAATGGTGACCTTGGAATCACCTGCCACCATTAGATTTTTAATTGAGAGATGTGTGGCAAGTAATAGGATTCCCCACAGTCCCATCATCTCGAATTTCATATTGTTTCCTATACCTCAAGTGAAATGTGCTTTGACAATGTGTCTAGATGAAATTTTGAGATAAATTCCTATGCCACACTTATTTTCTACAGTTGCACTGTCAAAGAAGCCAATTGGATTGTCATTAAAATAAGTTGGGTTCAATAAAACCTCCAATTTATCTTCTTCCACTTTGGTTGAGTGTTATTTTATGGATAGAAGATTTTTTTTATGTATCCAAGAATCAAGTCTGTTCCAGTTATCTAACATAATTTTGTTTCTAAATTTCCAAATGACCCATATAATCATAAAAGGAACGTGTCCTAAATTTGGGAGTTTGAAGAACCCAAGTTTCAAGTTTTCTTCAATGGTGGATCTCTTCCACTCGCTATCATTCCTCAGTGCTATAAGGACCTCTGCCCAAATGAGTTTTGAGATATGGCAATCTACAAAAAGATGCATGACATTCTCTTCATCTTTTAAGCACATGGTGCAAACTGAAGGGCCAATGCCTCCTCTTTTCTGATATTTAATACCTGTGAGGATGTAGTCCTTTATGCATAGCCACATGAAGAAAATTATTTTGAATTGAATATTCACAGACCAAATCTCTTTGTGCCATGAATTCTTTCCAACCAGGTTATTTGCAAAAAGAATGGACTGATATGCTAGTCTGGTAGTAACCTTACATGTCGCTCGATTCCAAGACAAAATGAGTTTGTCATTCTCTGTGTTAAGAAACATGTCGCTGCTTCTCAGGTTTATAACAAAATTGTCCCATTCTACACCAAGAGAATTGGTTAAGCCCAGCTAAAGGGAGTCCTTCCACTACTGACACGATCCAAATGAGTTGGCCACTGTAGCTTGTGCTAACGTAAAAATGTGATGGTTGTTTAGGAATTGCAGAAGTGGTGTAGAAATATGATAAAAATCATTGCAACCGATGAAGGGGTCATTTTCAACAAAAATGCATTGACCTATCCCTATCTCCCATGCCAACCACCGTTTGATGATCGGTAGTGATTACATCAAATTTTTCCAGATAATGGATGAGCTTTGCGTGGTATGAACGTCATTACACAACCAAGAGATAGGATCAATTCCTTTTAGATATTTCTTTCAAAGAATTGTATTCCAAAGGCTTGTTTCAAAAAGACCTCTGCAACAGGATTTGGCGGAAAGTGACTGGGTGAACCAAGGCAGGTGTTTAATGCCCCATCCTCCTAACTATTTTGGCTTTGCTAGATTTTCCCATTTAGCGAGGCGAAAACTTATGCCTTTATCTCCTCCTTTCCAGATGAATTTAGTGATCATAAGTTGGATGCATTGGAGCAAAGAAGACGGTGCTTTCGCCAAGATGAGCCAATAAACTGGTATACTTTTTAAAACTGAAGTTGCCAAGGTATGTTTACCTCCTAAGGAGAGCCAACGATAGGTCCAATTCCCTATATTCTTATCAATCGTCTTGATTAACCACATCCAATCGCTTACTCTGTAATTATTTTTTTTAAGAGCAAAACCAAGGTACCTCATCCCTTGATCAAGGGTTTCAATTTTAATATTGAAATATGAAATAAAGTGGCGCCTTAGATTTGGATCAATGTTCTGAGCAATAAAAACATATTTGTGGTAGTTAATGGTCATCCCTGTTGCAACACAAAAATTACATAGTATGGTTTTTAACGTCTTCCAATATTCTAGTTTCCAGGATCCCAAGATGAGGACATCATCTATGAATAGAAGGTGAGATATATAAGTGCTTACAACAACTTTGAGTCCTTGAAAAGTTCCTGTCTCCATGGATTGTGTCATCATTCTGCTGAGAGCTTCAATAACAAGCAAGAAAATCAAGGGTGATAGTGGGAATCCCCGATGAAGACCTCGATGGAATTTAAAGAGATATGTAGGGACTCCATTCACAAGTACAACCATGTTGACTGAGGTAATGCAGCCCATGATCCATTTAGTGGCATTCCAATCAAGTCCAATATGGTCAAGTAGTAAATGGAGGAATTTCCAGCTGACACTGTCGTAAGCTCTTTTTAAATCAAGCTTTAAGATGACAGAGTTTTGTTTTCTCATCTTATCTGAGTGGAGACATTCTTGTTTGATGCCCACAATGTCAAAGATCAACCTATCTTTCAGGAAGACAAATTGTTCAGTGGAGATACAATTGGCTAGTATATCTTTGATACGGGAGGCAATAATCTTAGAAATAACTTTGTAGGCGAAATTGCACAATGCAATGGGCCTGAAGTCATTAAAACTAGTTGGCTTACAGACTTTAGGAATAAGAGTGAATAATGGTGCATTTAAATCTCTAGGGATATATCCAGTGAGGTGGGACTCTTCCATAGCTCTAAGTAAATCCATACCCATAATCTCAAAGAAGCTCTGAAAAAGTTCCTAAGTCCATTCATCTGGACAAGGACTTTTGTCTTTGGGAATAATGTCAATAGTGTCTTTTAGCTTTGTGAGTGTAACAATTTTACCTATTGTCACATTGTCTGAATCCTTGAAGAAGCGTGGAACCATCTTCATAAAATCAAGATGTATATCAATGTTTTCTGAATCGATGGCATTGTACTGTGATCTAAAATGATTGAACGCCAACTTGCGTAACTCAGAATCGGAAGAAAATAAGTTCCTTTCTACATTAGTCAGGTCCCAAATAGTATTTTGGCTATATCTCTAAGTTGCAAACTTAGGAAAAAAGCTAGTTTTCTTATCGCCTTTTTCAATCTAGGTCGCCCGGATCCAGAGTCTCCAAGTGGCTTCATCAAGAGATAAAATATCACTCTTCTTTCGTGTTGGATTCTGAAGTGTAATCAAGTCCTCTGCATCAAAAATATGGAAAGGACTATTGGCAAAGAGTGCAGGAATTTGTTGTTCTATGTGAACCAGGTTTGCGTTCATTTTTTGTTTCTTTTTGATCTGCCAATTAATGATAGTCTGCTTAAGAAATTTGAGTTTTTCACAAAGGAGAAGGGTAGTAGATGTACCATACCACTCCTGTAATTCCTCCCAAGTAGAGTGAAAAAGTGATATGAAATTGGGATATTTGATCCATGATCAGTTGAATTTAAAAGGTGTCACTGATGACCGAGGGGTCCATCAATTTGTAAACATATCGGCTGGTGATCCGAGATCGATGAGAATTAAAACCATGATCGGATTTGTTGGTGACTGTCAACCAACTTGGAATCTAATAGAAAGTGGTCCATTATTTTGGATATGCCATTGTATTTGAATCTGGTGTTTCACCAGGTAGGTGTATTGACTGAAGGTTGAATATCAATAAGTCCAGATCTATGGAGGAGATTATCAATAAAATCAGCCAGTGAGTCAGTCCTAGCTGGTGTGTCCCACACTTAATTTGAATATAGGGTAAAGTTGAGATCACCCCCTATAATGAGATTTTATTCGTGAAGAATACCCGAATCAAAAAGTGCTTTCCAGAAGGGCTCACATTCTTTGTAGGGTGCATAACAGTTGAGAAGTTTGAAATTGGTTTTAGAGAATTTAACCCTTCCATCCAATAAAATCCCTGCAGTTGTACCAAAATATAGAAATTCAAAAAAATTAGGGTTC
>SNQJ01S0004751.1:280348-316715 GCA_010110895.2 Picea sitchensis
CTCACATTCTTTGTAGGGTGCATAACAGTTGAGAAGTTTGAAATTGGTTTTAGAGAATTTAACCCTTCCATCCAATAAAATCCCTGCAGTTGTACCAAAATATAGAAATTCAAAAAAATTAGGGTTCCATTCGGTGAGAAGGACGCCAGAGAAGCCTAGAGAGTCTAAGGCAACAACAGACCAATGAGGAAGAAATTATAAAAAGAGTTATTTTTCCTTATCGTCGTGAACCAATGTTTCTTGGAGAAAGACTATGTCCAGATTGATCTTCAAAAAAAATCTTTTAAGGGAAGCTAGCTTAGTGGGGATTCCAAAACCACAGAGGTTTAGTGATAAGAGGATCATTAAGAAACATTTTTGGATGACATGGATGCTCTAAGGGCCGTAGGTGTGTGACAGATAGGATCAAGAGAAGTTGAAGTGGCTAGTATAGGGGAAGGCTTAGTAATAGTAAATCCAACAAGACCACCATCTACTGAGTCTAAAGGTTTTTTAGGAGGCCTGGAATGGGTTTTCCTTATGGTAACATTGGATCGATTAGGGGGGGGTTGGGGAAGGAGTGTGTGATAGTGAGGGGGAAGGGGGGAAGCGATACAAGTGTGAGGGTAGAAGTGGGTTGTAGCTCGAGATAAGGGTCTTTAGGAGAATGGGAGGGGGAGGTATGTGGAAGGGGTTGTGAGGGGGAATTTATCCAGAGGGGATATGGAAGGGAAAGGGGGGAAGAATTGTTAGTATGGCAGAGATCAGGAGAGGGAGTAGGTTTCTCAGTGGATTTAAGTGGATCATGAAAGGGGTGGGTAGAGACATCGGGGGTTGAGACCTCTTTGAGGGGAGTAGGTTTAGTAGAGGTGGCATCCATCTTATCAAGAAGTAGTCTCCAAAAATATTTGAAAATGTCAAGAACCCAAGCTTCATTATTCTTTAAGTACAAAATCTTCTCTTCTATGATTTTTAAAAAGAAAGACGGGATTAAATCTCAAATATTACCAAGGAAGGAATCATCGTCCAAGGAATGTGGAAGCGTAGGTCCAGTTTGGTTCAATAAGGAGCCAGAGTGTGAATCCTTTGTCAAAGGACAAGTATTTCTCAGGTGCCCAGTCTTCCAGCAAAGGTGACATCGAAAGGGTTCCCTCTAGTAGTCAATAAATTTTATGAAGGTGAGATCTCCAACGTTGACTTCAATGGAATCTGGGAGGCCAAGTTCAAGGTCGATTTCAGCTAAGACCCAAGCTGCCCTTTTATTTGACCAGTTTAGTGAGAAGGGGTCAAAATAAATAAACTTCCCAACAATGTTAGCAATCACCTCTAGGATTGGTAAAGACCAAATCTCGACTAGGAAATCATGCAGTATCAACCATAAGTTACTTTTGTTGAAAGTACTAGTAAAGGGGTGCAAACCAGGTGCCCAATGTTTTAGCATGAGGACTCCTCTATCTAGTATCCATGGAGAATCTAGAATCAACTACAAACCTGCTTCAGATAGGAAGTGGAAGATGTACCAGTGGTTTGAGAGGAGTCTGAACCTCAGACAATAACCAAGGATCGGTTTCCAGAAGTCCTGTAACCACATAGTGAGGCGTGCTTTGTGCATCTTCAAGTAGTAGAATTTTCCAACAAGTGCACACTTAGATAGACTAGCGACCCTATCCATGGCAATATCCTTCCCAAGAGTATAGACCGGGAGGCATTGCCTCACCTTCCAGGTCTTTTGTTTATGGTTAGATCGGGCAATGGCTTCAATATATTTGTTATGTCCAACACCTTTGAGTGGAAGAGGTGAACGGGAGGGGTAGGGGAAGAACGAGCTTGTAGTAGTTCCCAGGTGAGGATCAAGGGGAGAAGAGAAGGAAGGAAAGTGGTTTCGGGGGTTATAATAGGGGGAGAAATGTAGGGAAAGGGAGGGAGGCATTGAGAGAAGGTTTTCTGAATCCTTAGGGGAAACAATATTTTAGGCACAATGGAGGTGTGGATCCAGGGGAGGTGTGAGATACTGCAGGGGGGGGGGGATTGTAAAGGGATTGTTCGTGTAGGTAGTAATAGAGAAGTTTATAGGTTTCATTTCTTTGGAAAAGATTGTCTTGTGCCCAAATGTCATCATCCTCTGCCCATGACAGGCCAATCTTGTCGGCCATGGAGAGGGTAATTTCCTGAGGGGATCCACGTAGACAAGAGGGTAAGGATCAATAAAGATCTGGGATAGGGATGTTGGGAAAAGCCTCAGTAGTCCATAGATCTACTACTGTTCAGATCACCTTATTGTGTAGTAAAGGAAAACCTATGAAGTGTGGAGTTGCTCGAAACAAAAGGGGTGTACAGGGGTAGCCAATGCGGGTTGTGTGTTGTGTACAACCATCAAGACATGGACAACATCTCGCCAGATAGATCCATGTCTGGTAAGTGGATCACTGTCAACAAGTGACAGTGATCCCGGACTGTGGAAACCCTAGTTTGTTGACCTTCATCGATCCTCCTCCTTACCTGTTGTATTCACTTTTTCATACATTTTTATTAAAAGGATGATTTAAGACACAACCAATAAATGAGTATATTGATGTCCTTCATAGAAAGGACATTAATTTGTAGCAAATGCAAATTTTTGTAATTCATACCACGTAGACAAGAGGGTAAGGATCAATAAAGATCTGGGATAGGGATGTTGGGAAAAGCCTCAGTAGTCCATAGATCTACTACTATTCAGATCACCTTATTGTGTAGTAAAGGAAAACCTATGAAGTGTGGAGTTGCTCGAAACAAAAGGGGTGTACAGGGGTAGCCAATGCGGGTTGTGTGTTGTGTACATCCATCAAGACATGGACAACATCTCGCCAGATAGATCCATGTCTGGTAAGTGGATCACTGTCAACAAGTGACACTGATCCCGGACTGTGGAAACCCTAGTTTGTTGACCTTCATCGATCCTCCTCCTTACCTGTTGTATTCACTTTTTCATACATTTTTATTAAAAGGATGATTTAAGACACAACCAATAAATGAGTATATTGATGTCCTTCATAGAAAGGACATTAATTTGTAGCAAATGCAAATTTTTGTAATTCATAATTCCATAAATTCTATTACTAACAACAACCATATTTAAGGAAAACGTGATTGATATAAAAGTTCTATTTTCCACCTTTAAAATTAATTACCATGATAGGAAAACAATGGTTGTGCTAGTTTAATTTACCATACTAAAAGAACATTAACATATTAATACATAATGAATATATTAATTAATTTACATTGCTAATGTATATACCATGTATTAATGTATTAATTAATTGAAAGTTAATTAATAATATATTAATTAACATGAGCATTAATCTATTAATGTATACTTCATCGTATTAAGTTAATAATATGTTAATATATTATTAAGTTGATGGTACAAGTTCATGTAATGTAAGACATTAAAATAATAAATAAAATAAAATATAAAAAATTATAAAATAAAGTTTATGTCTACTCCACACACAATTATATCCTCGTGATATGAGATGTTCATATAATATAACACATTATAATAATAATAAACATTAAACAAATCATAAAAAAATAAAAATAAAAATAATGTAAGACATGTTCATGTAATGTAAGACATTAAAATAATAACAAAAATAAAATATAAAAATTATAAAAATAAAGTTTATGTCTACTCTGACACACACTATATCCTAGTATAAGGGAGATGTTCATTCATATAATATATAAACACATTATAATAATACAAACATTAAACAAATCATAAAAAATAAAAAATAAAAAAAATTATGTTTGTAACCCAAACACACACATATATCTATCAAGCATCCATAGGAACCAAATTTCTGTTGCGCAAAACCCTTTAGAGTGCAAAAATTGAGAAGAGGTTAATGGTTTGCACCTCTAGAGATTTGATCATCTCAACGCTTGAAAGATCCCAATTTAAATGGATCTAGGTTGTTAATTAATACATTAATCAACTATTAATACATTAGAACATTTTTTTTGTGTGAATAAAAAAGGAAATTCCTATTATATAAAATTTACAAAGACAAAAAAATCCATTAATACAAGCCTCATTAGCTTGTTCCTCCAAATTAGCCGGAAACTCTAACATGTGGAAGACCGATTTCATTGTCAAAAATGGAAATCCACCATCTTCCCTGCCAAAAGGAAACCAAGGCAAAATCGTAGATTCGGCATTTGCAACAATCAAGGCTAGGAACCAAGACAAATAAAAGTTAATACAAACCTAAAAACAAAAAGACAATTGCAAACTTCTATAGTAGCAAGGGAGCCAAGTCGAGAATGCTCATGATATCCAAAGAAAGTAGATTACACATTTTCACCTGAGGCTCCGCAATACCAAACATCATGTTGAGGGGGCCATCCCTCTACTGGGATGAAACTTAATGGCCTCATGCATGTTGGACAGCGTTGGGTTGTTGGTGTGTTCGAGTAGGCCTCATAAAGAATGTCAACTCGTTGATGCATGAGGGTGTCTCATTCCTATAGCCTCTCATTCCCCACATGCATGTTCCAAATGCCAGAGGAAGTGTGTCTCTTCTCAACAGCCCCTTTGTCGCCTAATTTCCCTTCTGTACTAGAATGTGTCAGACTAAAAGTCTCGTGAGCAATCAGAATGCAGTTTAAGACCTTCGTGAATCAATCCCCAAAAATTCTCTCACTCAGAGAACTTTTCACGGGCCCCATAACTCCGCTTTAATATCGCTTCCAAGATAAATCCGTGTACACTAACCAAAAAAGGCTACAAAAATAGTTTTAATGGTGAAATGGTTGTCTCAAGGATAACAAAATGTAAGAGTGAAATGGTCAGGAATCATTGACCGATAATCGAGTGTGGATAGGAATCACTGCGGAACTCTTTCAAGAAAAGTGATGTATCGTAATGATGGTCCTTCATGTTGTTAAGGTATCCATGAGAAGTCCCCAAATGAGCTAAGTTCTCCATGATATGAATTCATGTCCCCAAATTGAAACTTGTCATATTGGAAGTTACTTTCTTTGTCCAGCTTGTCCCAAATTTAGAACTTAGGATAAAATAATTATCCGCTACTTTTATGTTTTAGGAAATATTAATATAATATTCCTTGACTTTTGGCCCTTTCCCTTTTTAACTCAGTGAAGTTCAATCCCCATATCTTTTATCATACGTCAAGGCAGACAACTATGTATTTTATATTAATTCATGAGTCATGTACAAAGTAGATGCATTGACCTCTGGATCTAGGTGTTTTGGCTTAATACCAAAACATAAGCACTCTGGCTTATAATAATCGCTCACCAGCCTATATGCATATCATATACATAAATAAACACTAACCTTTAATATTGCCTACACTTTTAGTTATCGTGACAGGTATCCGCTTACTCAAGGTAAAGAATGTTTTAGTTATCAGTATGGTATCTATTTATGTGCATATTACGCATCATTTTATCATAGCTTCATGTTCAGGGCCACATGATGTGTAATAGCAAATGAGGTCAAAATACCACCAACTTAAGAGATTATTTATATTACAGCTTAATTGTTCAAGCAGGGATATTACAACTCTCCTTCTCATTTATGCACTTATCCTCAGTGCATCATCATACACCTATATATACTCTAGTTTTCGTAATCTTTCAAAAAGATGCACCATTCTATCCCAAGATTGCATCTTCATGTTCCCAAGTAGAATCCTTAGGACTGTATCATGTCCATTGAACCTTTACAAGCCCCATGGCTCTGCCTCCGCATTTGACTTTTCGGGTTCAAAATGCCACTGTGATGCACTTGAAAACGCCTCTTTGCTCCACCTCGAATCACATTCCACAATAACATGATTAGCATCGGTTGCATATTTCTTTTTAGCAATGATACATGGAAGACATTATGAATAGACATAGATGTAGGAAATGTAATCATATAAGCAACTAGACCAACTCTTTCAAGATATTTCAAATGGTCCACAAAACTGCACTGCCAACTTAACTACAGCCTTCAGAACTCTCATATCTTTCACTTAAGAAAACAGATCACCCACTTTGAATTCCTCTGTGGATTCTATTTTATCAAGATAACTTTTATGTCTTTCTTGGGAAACTTTCAAATTTTTCTGATTTTTAACATTGGTCCTCCATCTCCTTTGAGAAACTCTAGCCCAACTTACTATTCTATCAACTCGATTATCCCATCTTACTCGAGTATTTCACTTTCTACCATAAAATGACTCAAATGGGCTCCATCTTCAATGATTCTAATACTCCATTATTGTACGCCAATTCCATCATGTAGGTAGTCTTCCCATTTGATGTTTTATCCATCACATATATTCTCAAAGATATCTTTTAGTCACTCTTATTCACCCTCTCTCTCAATCATTCATCCGACTGTGATGGTAAGCTATACTAAAGTTCATATTCATTCCTGAATCCTTTGAACAATCCTTTTCCAGAATTCGAGGTGAATTTCTAGTCTCACGTATTACCAATCATTTTAGGAATTTTTGCACTGTGTTACTTCATGAAAAATATCGTAATACATCTCGATGCCTTGTGTGACTTCAGTAAAATGAGCATCTTTTTAAGATTGTCCACTCACCATGATAATCGAATCATGTAGTTTGCTTGTTCTGGAAATCCCAGAATAAAATCCATTCTTCACTAATTTCCTACTTGCGCAACCCCATGGTGCCCATTCTCACTACTCTTCGATATTCCATATATCTTAGCTTGGCGTACTCTCTATGCATCTTCTTTCTTCATACTTTGGCCAGTGCAATGGCTCTTGATCTGCTGCCATGATTTTATGATATCCAAGGTGCCCCTGCATAATGAACATTATGCATCTCATGAAAATCATATGTTTCAAGTCTTGGACATTTATATAAAATCTTTGTTCTTAAGCACTGGGAGATTCCATCTATCCCCAACTTAATCATCCACCTCCGGCATTCTATCTTCTACCGTAGCATTTCTACCAATCTCACATCAGCATCTTCTTCATTAGAAGCCTCCAAAATTTTTCTTTAACATCAATTTGGTACATGCTAATGGTCGAAGCATGTAACTCATGAAACCTCCTACCGAGTGCATCAACCAATTTATTTTCTTTTCCCCGATATGATTTATATATCAAAGTCACACTCACTTAGAAATTCTAACCATCTCGCTTTGCTCAGTATTTAGATTTGGCTTATCAAATAGATATTTCAGACCATTGTGGTATGTTTTCAAATTCCAAACCTCTTCCCAGTTGAGGTAGTCTCCATTTCCTCAAGGCATGCACTATGGCTTCCAACCCCCAAATCGCGGAGGGTATAGCGTTTTCATGATCGCTCAACTTCCTGACGGTGTAACATATGGAAAATCCATTTTGATTGAGGACTCCAACATTTTAAGTCCTTCATTACATGAATCTGCGCATACGACATGGATATTCATTTGGGTCTATCATCCTTATTATTTGAGAACTTGTCAATAATTGTTTCAAGCGTTTTAAACTTCTCTCACAATCGAGTGTCCACTGAAACTTTTTCTCTTTTCTTTGCAAGGAAGTGATTGATGTGCAATCTTTGAGAATCCTTTACTAAATCTCCTATATTAACTAAGACCCATAAATGATGCAACCTTCCGGCTACATTCTTTGTGCCGGTCTATCTCTCTATCGGCCTCTATCATCTTCCTCGATCCACTACTATCCCATCTTTTGAAATGATATATTCCAAATAATGAATTTGTTTTCTATAAAATGAGTACTACTAAATTTGGTATATAACCGACGCTCCTTATCATTTCTGCAACACCATCCTTAAATGATGTCATGTTCTTCCTTCCACTGGAATATAAGAATGTCATCCAAAAAGATAATGACAAACTTGTCCAAATACTCTCTGAAAACACCATTCATTAAGCATGAAATAGTTGGTGCATTTGACAACCTTAAAATGGTACCACTGCGGAACTCATAATGACCATAGTCTTTGTCCCGGCGCCTTGTTAATATATATTCTTTCATCACTTTCTTACCTGATGGTATCCTGACTCGAGATCTATCTTTGAAAATATCTTTGCATCCTTCAATTGATCAAAAGATCATCGATCCTCGGCGAGGATACTTGTTCTTATAGTCACTTTATTCAACTGTCTTAAATCAATAATGCACAATCTTAATTCCATATTTATTTTTCACAAACAAGACTGGGCACCCTAAGGTGACACACTTCGATGAGGCAATATCCCTTTTTCAAAGTTCTTCAAGTCGCATTTGCAACTCCTTCAACTAAGGTGTACTCATTCTATGAGGAGTCTTTGATAACGGGCGCCTGCATCAAATTTTATAGAGAAATCAATGTCTCCTAGTAGTTCTGCACCTCCTTGGAATACATCTTCAATCTCTTTAAGGACTGGATAATCCTCCACCACATCTTGTGTTTAGTGTCTCCTCCATGAGCTACAAATACTTGGCATCCTTTCATCAAGTTTTTCTTCAGCTGCAACGCTAAAATTTCCCTGATAGTTATTGCCCTAGGACTCCCCTCAGACTTCCTTTGGTTCCTTTATCATCCAAGGTAAATTTTTTATGGAAATCCAATAGAGCATGATGTATCCAACCAATCCATCCCAATTTAATAGTCATAGGAACCTAAAGGTAAGATGTTCAAATCGATGGTAAGTTCTCATTCATTCATAAGCTTATGAGGCATGACTTAACCATACCATTAATTTTTCTTATGGCTCCTATAGCCAATTGCACCAAATCCTGATTTGCATGCTTGCTTCTTGGAAATTGGTGTTTTCCACCATCTTAGGGTATATATTACTATGACTAGCTCCCCAATCAATTAAAGTAGTAAGGGTTTGGTTGTTTATCATACCTTCCACTTCAATCATGTGGACTCTATACTTTTCTTGTTGTCTAGGGATACATAAATCATTGGCACATATCTACCCATGTCCTCTATTGTCTCGCTGTACATTGTGAGCAACCCTACTTTGTTCACCTCAGGAGGACAATATATGAACCTATGGTCTCCTTTAGAACCCCAACATTGCATAGGTGGTTGTCCCTTGACCTTGACTTCATGTGTCAATCACTCTGGGTTATTTATGCATTTGTCGCCATTGGATTATTTTTCAAGAATGGTGGCTTAGCTCCTTCTTCCTCCTCGATCCATATTGAATTTCTTATTGTCTTCCCAAGCCTTTTGAAAGATGGCTCCTGTTTTCAGCTGGTTATATAAGAATTTATCTCTCCTTATGGTCTCTCTAATGTATTGGGATCATCATACTCTTATTTTGTCAATGATGAACGCATGGCAAACCACTCTTAAATACCTTAAAGACCCTGATCACCTTGACACACTATTTCATTTAGAACATTTTCTCATTGTCATAGTATCTCTTAGTCGCTACTTCTTCTCAAAATACTTCTGAATTCTTTCCAAGCAACACTTTTCTTTAATGTGATGCACCAGTATTTGACATCCCACCAACTGCATGGAGGCCTTTCCTTTGAGTTGATAG
This sequence comes from Picea sitchensis, assembly GCA_010110895.2. Taxonomy (NCBI): domain Eukaryota; kingdom Viridiplantae; phylum Streptophyta; class Pinopsida; order Pinales; family Pinaceae; genus Picea; species Picea sitchensis. Next base: position 289,859 of record SNQJ01S0004751.1, read on the forward strand.
AAGGAAATTCTACCCTCTGCATGAGAAGAATAATTATGTAATTGAAAATATTTCCTCATGCCTAGAAACCATGTTTCTGCATCTTCATCCTTCTTGTGCTCACCATCAAATGTAGGAGGTTTGATTTTGTTCATTTCTCCTCGTAGCTCATCCACCCCAGATATCTTATACCTTTTGACAGGGGATAGACTTGAGTTGTTGCCTGCTCTCTTATTGGAATGCCTTTGGGAATGATGGTGATGTCTATTAGCACCTTTTACTTTTCTTTTCTCCTTTGAATATTTGTGACTCTCATATTTACTTGAGTCACTCTCCTTAACCAATTTCCTTTCTATTCTGTTCAAACCTTCTAATAGCTTTAGGTTGAACTCATCCCACTGCTCTTTGGCTTTCATAAGCCTTTCATTATCATATTTATGGCTTTGGAAATCCTTCTGCAAATTCTTAATGGTCTTAGCCATATTCATATCTTCATTCCTTTCTTCTCCATGTTCGTTGGAGTTCGTTCCTTCCATGCCCAAATGGACATCCACCCCTCTGCTCTCATTTTTCTGACTATAATTCCCTTGTGCCTCTTCCATTCCTATGGACTCTGCACTGGTCTGACCTGATTGAGTAGTTGTTAATTATGAAAAACATGTAGCCATCGAAACTTATCAGGATAACAATTCAGCAATTCATGAGAATATGCACCATTTCGATTCAACATACACATCAACATTATCACTCCTGGTTTCCTCGTGTTATCACCATGGAAATTCTAGATAATACCCAAGTCTCAAAAACACAGACACGCAGTGCCTTCCAATATACACTTGTGCAAGAAGGTGGTTTGTCGAAACCACTTTCCCTAAGACGCGGTATCACGTGTCTCAACATGTCAAATCCACCACTCGTGGAGCGGTCGACAGCTAGTCAAATCACCCTGCTTCACTCGTTTGGTACTTCGCATCCATGTGACATCATATAAATGTCGCCATGTAATGAAATGAAAAATCTAATCATTCGAAATGGATTGGTCAAGAATGGCAACCCAACGCTCTTGGACTTAATCCATCTGCGCTTCATAACTGGAGTTATATAATTACCACTCCCCAAGTATGAAGATATTTTCATATCCATAATCGAGGTAATCTCCAAACTGCTCGACTTCCTACTCTCTGTAAAGACACATTTTGGTATCCCCAACCTAAGATACATGGACAAGTCTAATTCAAGTGAGACAAGTTATTTGAGCAACATACTAGACTTTCCTACGACTAAGGAGGAAAGGGTCCTTGTGCACATTTTAGCAACTAAGTTTTACACAGATCTGGTTATAAACTCGTGATTGGAAGGTAGGCTGAATCCCACTATAAAGGATTTAGTCATCAACAGGCCAACCGCTAAGAATAAAAGGAGCAAGCGGCAGACGAAGGAGGGATCTACGGCTGAAGTGACCGAAAGTGTTGGAGAGAATCAACTGGTCTGGTTAGACTCTTCATTAAAGGTAGAGATCACCTAGCTGAAGTAAGTATTCAACTAAAATAAGCACGTCTCAACGAATTTTGAACAACCCTTAGCAGAGGTAAAGAGTACAAGAGATGATAGGCCTATTCTTCACATGAGCCTTTTTACAATATGCTAACTGTTGTCATCACCCTTTTGTAATTTTGTGATTAATATGATTATATAAATACATAAACGGATTTTAGAATGTTTTATTACAATTTCTATCTGGTGATGTTATGAATCTTGTTTTCTTTTATAATAATTTTTTCTTGTAATCTTATATTTTATTTCCATCTGTCTAAATCAAAGGAAATTAAAACTCATAATTCTTTTTAATTAATACTTCGATGCGGTTGTGTGTTTTTTTTCTTTTATTATTATGAAATTTAAACTCAGACTCATTGCCTTCCAAGCAACTTTGTGCACATTAAACTTGACCTGTTCATTTATATTTATTGTGCATAGAAATATTACAAAGTAAAACGATTCTCCATGCACCTAAATCTACTGTTCATTTCTTCTTTGTTGTACTAACTACTTACGCGCACTACTCTAGCATTGTGTGCCAATACCCACTGCGCACAATTTTGATACCATGCACCAATATTCTACATGCATTTTCATCCTATGCATGCACCATGTCAAGTTTAACATATTCCATAGCGCTCAAATATCTGCGCACACTACTGAATACACCGTCATGAAACAAATTATACTCATACATATGCACGTACTAAAAAACATTCTCTGCATTAAGCAATACTTGCGCACCCCATGTGCACCTTACTATGTGTGTTCTTACCGCGCAAGGCTAATTTCAGCACATGCATCTACACATAATAATATTCTGTGTTGCGCCACAATTTACTGCGCATACTGGGACGCGGACATTTTCCCGCGCAGTGCCAAATTTACCACGTGCGCTAGTATGCCAAACGTTTCCATGGACACTCCGTGACTCCAATTTCGGTCACTTCAAAGTTACTTTTCTATGAATATTCACTTCAATTGAACCCCTCTAGCCCATCCAATCTCAGTGTTGAACTAAAGCTATGATACCATTCTGTAACATTCCCTCGACCAACCTCAGGCCAGGGTATGCCACTCCAGAGAAACCACTCATGCTCTGACACTAGTCGGTAACATTCCCAGCCTTCAGTCCGGGCCATGCTACTCTAGGGAACACTTTCGTTACCATACCGCGGAACATACAGTAGCATACCCAGTAGTCAACTGAGAAATGCCACATAAATTTACTCTTTAAACTGCATGCAACTGAGACATATACATACAACATGCTCACGAAAGATTTACATCTAAACATAAACAAACAATTACTTTCTATAAAATATGAGCTTTATATTGAAATAACAGTAACTACATATATGCATCATTTACAGGAAATTACCTATAAGCACACAAGAAATCATAATCACATATATGATAGAATCGTAATAGAGGCATGTAAATAACAAAACAACATATCATTTTATCATACAACTGGTACTTATATTGGAAATATTGTCACCAACTGCATACAGACCGTCCACGAACCTCCCAGCCATAGACTACACTATTCATCACTCTCAGCAGTGAGTCACCCCCGATATGGGACTGAACTCCACCCAAGGTAAGGGGTTCCTATCCAGGCTAAGGCTCAAGGACAACAGGAAAGACTATGTCTCAGGTGCTCACTCAACTAACATCCTACAACCTCTCATTCCACACATGCCTTTCCCACCCAAGGAAGTGCACCCCTTGCCTTCTCAACAGTCCCTCGGCTACCCCACTTCCCTTCCAAGGTTTCAGCAATAGGCCGGACCGGAAGTCTCAGAGCATTGTAGCTGCAATCTATCACCTTATAGAATCAATCCCCATCAATTATCTCGCTCAGAGAACTTCTTGCAGGCCTGACATCTTGATTCTTCAATCCCGCTCCAAGCTAACCAGGTACACCAACCAAAAATGGCTACAAAAACAGGCTTCGGAATAGTGAAATGGTTGTCTCAAGGATAACGAAATGTATGAGTGAAATGGTCATGGGATCATTGACTGGATAACTTAGTGTGGATAGGAATCACTGTGAACTCTTCATGAAAAGTGATTGTCAGAATGATGGTCATTTGACTATTGGTAAGGTATCCGTGAGAAGTCCCCAAATGAACTAAGTTCCCCCACAATATGAATGCATGTCCCCGACTTGACACTTGTCATATCGGAAGTTACTTTTGTCCAGTTGTCCCCAAATTTAGAACTTAGGATAAAATAATTATCCATACTTTATGTTTTAGGAAATATTAATATAATATTCCCTTGACTTTTGGCCCTCCCTTTCCCTTAACTGGTGAAGTTCAGTCCCCCATATATTTTATCGTGGTCAGTCTGTGCACAGTGATGTATTTTATATTAATCATGAGCCATGTACAAAGTAGGTGCATTGGCCCTTGACATCTAGGCGTTCTGGCCTAATACCAAAACATAATCATTCTTTCTTATAATACTGGCTCACCAGCCTATAATTCATATCATATACATAAAGGTTCATTGACCTTAATATTGTGCACACTTTAGTTACTACTCGTGGTATCCGTTGACCTCAAGGCTGCATGTTCTTTAGTTACTACGCGCAGTACCTTGTGATGTGCATATCACATCATTTTACTGTGCATTTCATGCACGCACTATGCCACATGATGTGCATTATCAAATGAGGTCAAAACAACTCACCAGCTTAAGTATATTAATATTATATTTACAATTGGGTTCGGTCGAGGGATATTACACTTCCATATTTTCCACATGGTGAAGCCAGGTAGAATCTGCCAAATGCGATCCAAGATTGTGTTTTGATAGGAAATCAAGTCCTAGTTTTCTACTGTGCTTATGATACTAGCCTGATTTTTGTTGGAGGGACGCATTATTTGTGTCCCCAAATCTGAAATTGTCTCAATGTAGTGGCAATGTGGCAATGGTTGAATATATGCTCCATCTCTTCTTCCTATTGTTGACAGAGGGAGCAAATGGAAGGGCCTATGAAACCTCGTTTCTGGAGATTGTCCCAGGTGAGAATACGATTTTGGACCGTAAGACATAAGAAGATGGACACCTTAGGCTATAGTTTTGGATTCCAGATCTTACCCCTGATGCGCTCCTTAGGTTTCTCCTGTTAATTCCCTTGTAAGTAGTAGGATTCTTTGAATGAGAATTTTCCTGCTGTAGAGTTCCCCCATATGAGTATTTATGGACCTTCTTTGATGTAAATTTTTCATTGATTCGCACAACCTTGCCAGACCCGCAGATCCAACTCTGTTTGAAGGTGAAGTTCATGTGGTTCAGTGTTCCAATTGTGCCATGGTTGGTTCCCGTCATTCACTCTCCATAGATCCCTAACCAACTGGAAGTCCCCAGACTGCATTTGTTGACGTAGGGGGATGAGTTCCTCAAGAGTGGATAACAGTGGTTGTTTTTTCCAAGAGTCTTGCCAGAATAGGGAGTGTTCACCATTTTAGATCTCCTAGAAAGAATTATTTTGTATGAGCATTTGGTTGTTCCAAGTTGTGTTCCATATTGGATCCCTGAATCTGATCATTGAATATTATTAGATGCTCTTCTATGGTGGTGGGAGCATGTTTCCCTTTCCATATTTTTTCCCAGAGTTCTATGGGGTGCTTGAGCCAGCGCTACCACAATTTTTCTTCCATGACTTGATTTAATTTTCCTGGATCCCTAAGCCATAGTCCCCCTAAGTCCTTAGGCTTGTAGATCTTGTCCCAAAATACTAGAGCCCACTTCTTGTTTGGGTGATGCCCATGCCACAAGAAGCAATGATAAATGTTCATAATAGCTTAGATGTCAAATTGGGGAGTTGCTAAGGAAGTAAAGAGCTAGGCTAGAAAGGATTGAAGAACAGACTTTAGAAGCACCAGCCTAGCTACAATATTAAGAGGTTTGAAGGTCCACTTGTTGAGTCTATTCGAGATGGAGAGTAGTAGGTTTTCATAGGAGATATTATGAGTAGTCACTCCTGTGAACAGAACGACTAGATAATTGGATGGAATGGAGCTCTTGGGGATGCCTAGGATATGACAGATAATTTTGGATATCCACTAGGGTGTTGAAGAAGTAGAGATTTGAATTTTCAAGGTTCAAGGCCATACCTAAAGCGTCAACAATGTCTATGAGGATGGAATTGAGATTATTGGTTTCCTGGGTAGTCAGAGTGTTCAAGAGAAGAGTATCATCAAAAAAATGGTTGTGAGAGGAGGATGGATGAATATTCGGCAGGGTTAGGCCTTTAAGGGAGCCTTCCATTACTGAGGCCTTGAGGTAGCATCCCAGACCCTCCGTCATTATAACAAAGAGGAAGGGGGATAGGGGGTCCCCTTGTAGGATTCCTCTAGTGGGAGAGAAGGGTTGAGAAGGCACTCCATTAACCAAGATAGAGAAAAAGGTTGAGGAAGTGAGTCTCATGATCCAGGCTACCCAGTGACTGTCAAATCCAAAGGCTTCGAGGAGGGAGTGCATGTAATGCGAATTGATTCTATCAAAATCTTTATAGAAGTCAAGTTTGATGAGCATACCTGGAATATTGGTTTTTTTCAATGAGTGGATGACCTCTTGAGCTAGGATAATGTTGTCCATGATTTTCTTTCCTTCCATGTAGCCCACCCTCTCTTGAAGATAATAAAAACCAGAATCGGCTTAAGACGCATGGCTATGACCTTAGTGATAATTTTTTAGATGACATTATAGAGCTATTGGTTTGTATTGTTTAAGATGCGTGACCCTTTCCTCCTTTGGGATGAGCATGATGAAGGTGGCATTGAAGGTTGAGAGGACTTGTCCCAAGGTTTTATATTCCTCCACCACCTTCCAGACTTCTTCTCTGATCATTGGCCAACAATAGTGGAAGAAGTTCTTCGTTAAGACATATAGACCAAGATCTTTACCTGGGGGAATCTCCTTGATAGCTTGATTCACTTCCTCTTGAGTGATGGGCCTCTTTAGGGCTTCATTATGTTCCTGAGTGATTGGGGAGGGTATGTTCTTGTTAATTGTTCAGATCATTGGCATTTTGTCATCGTTGGATTTTGTTAGGAGCTATTTGTACCATTTTTTCATCTCTTCATCTATTCTGTTATGGTCCCTGATGGGATTACCCTGAGCATCCTCCAGCTGGGTTATTTTGTAGATGTGTCTACGATGCACCATGGATCGGTGAAATAATTTGGTGTTCTTTTCGCCTTCTTTGAGCCATTGTACCCTGGATTTATATCTCCAGAGTATTTCCTCCTACTCCTTTCTCTCTTCCAATTCCTCCTTGAGCTCGTCCTCTTCCTTCATTAAGTCTATCGTTATGTCCCCCATTATGAAGGTTTGTTGCAAGGTTTCCAAGCGCTTCTCGATTTCTTTCATTCTTTGTAGGATGTTCCCAAAGACGGTATTGATCCATCACTTTAGTTGTGTCTTAAAGTTTTTGAGTCACAAATGGAATTTGTACATGCAGGTGCCATGTTCTATTTCTGCGTGCTTCCACTAGGAATTTGAGAGTTGATGGAAGTCTGGGTGGGATAGCCATAATTTCTCAAATCTGAAGGGCTTGAGTTTGGGCATCATCCTGACATCAAGACAGAGTGAAATGATCCAGTGGTATGAGCCTCATTTCAGTAATATGTTGGCCTCAATGACTGGATCTTTCAGTAGAAAAGATTCTTAAATGAGGAAGCGATTTATCTGGCAAGCTACATGGTGATGTCTAGATCTACGGTTGGACCAGGTGAAAATGTTGTTCCTAGTTTCTATATCTACTAGATCAAGTTGGTCTATAAGGGCTCAAAACTTACTGCTGTCTTGATCAAGCCTCTTGGTGCCTCCTATCTTTTCCTCCAATGTGAGGATGATGTTGAAATCACCTCCTAGAAATCAGTTGGGAGAGCTCAGTAGTGATTGGAAAATGGTTATTCACTTCAAGAAAATCTCTTTGTCCTGGGTGATCTGAGGTCCATAAGAATTTGTGATCTCGCCTTCTTTGGTAGATCCTATGACTTTGAAGTGAGTCGTGATCGTACCCACTGCAGAAAAGGGTCTATCTATGATGACCATTTCTGGATTCCATAAGATCTCCAGACCGCCTGCTGCTCCATTGGAGTCAGTGTGAAGAGAGTCGCATCCTCTCCAACAACACCAAAATATGTTCGTCGCTTGTTCACCAATACATTTTTTCTCCTGCAAGAGGAGAATGTCTGGATTCTGAACACGTATATAGTCTTGAAGATTCCTCTTCTTGGATCTTCCATTGATGCCTCTGATATTTGATGTTATTATCTTCATCATGATTAGTTGGGAGGTGTATGGAGGTATCCCTCTGTGAGCCTTTGAATCTAGCTTGAGTTGAGCATAAAGTTACCTACTTCCTTGATGAGCTGTTGGGATGATTTGCATCCCCATATTTTATTTTCCTGGGAGGTTCACTTTGTCTTAGTAGTTAGGTCTAAGGATATCCCTAGTTGTGAGGTGGAGCCTGTGGTGGAATCAATGAATACTTTGTGAACCTTTTTGAGTTGTTCCACTGAGGTGGTGGGAAGATCCTTTTAGTTGAAGGCTTCCTCCAGTTTTTTGAGATCTATGTCCGCCAGATCTTGCTCATCCAGTTGCATGAGAGTGTCCCCACTTTCATTGAATTATCCACTTGGTGGTATTATTTTCCTTTTTCAATTTGGTGCATGGATTTGCCTTTTTCCTTCTCCTGGTTGTCTTTTTTGTGCAGGTCTCCTACCTCTTATTCTTTAAGAAGTTGATTAAGAATTTCATAAGAGTTCTTAATGGTTATTTTTAGAGTGTTTCCTTGATTCTTCTCCCTGGGTGGGTGCCATTTCCTACCTATGACCATGGTGAAGCCATCCTTTTTCTTCCCCTCTCCGGCTTTGGGGATCTGGGCATTCAAGGGACAATCCCGAAAGAGGTGTTAATTATCGTGACACTTCCTACAATGGAAGGGAATATGCTCATAGTCCATTGTTTGATTCCATTCTTCATCCTAATACTCTAGGGTTACTGAGCCCATTAAATCTTTTGAAATGTCCATGTAGACACATATCCGAGCGTAGGAGGTGTATTTCCTTTTCTTTTTGTCTTTCGAGGATTTAACATATCCTCCCACAGTATTTCCTATACCCATTAGGATTTCCTCCAGCCAGAATTCCTGCAGAAGGGAGTATATCCTAATCCATACTAAATCCATTGTGAAGTCTTCTTTCTCTGGGCTGAAGAGGTCCATCCAGAATCGAAGAAATAGCCCTGATGAGTTGTAAAAGTATGGCCCATTATAAATAATTATATCCTTGATCCAGGTGGATATCGGTGGCAATCAAACTTTTCCAACTGGCTCAAAACATTTTTCTAGCAATTTTGGTAATTTACTATTTTTAGCAGTTTTTTGGGTCGTGAACTTTCGGAGTCGTTTTGAGGCTCTAAATGACGTTTTTTGGGAAAACAGGGAGCAACATGGAAGTTCCAATGATGTTTCTCACATCAAAGTTTTAGTCCTCGGATAGATATTTCTAACTAGGTATTGAGCGCATCAAACGAAGATCGTATGCAAAAGTTAGGACCTCAAGAAGTTGATGTACTGACTTACCCAAACGGGGCACACATGACTTTTGGCGCTTCATCTCCTAGGGTTAGGTTTTTGTATGTCCATGGTTTTTGACATTCATGTTTATTGTAAAAGGCCTCCAGATCCTCATTTTAATGATATTCTTGCAAATGACCGCAACCGTCACATCTCTTCTCAGAGATAAGCTGCCACCATTCCAACAATTTTGTTTTTCGCTGCATTTTACAGTTTCATCTTATTTCCTTATTCAATAGAAAACCAATTTTACTGTATCTCTGTTATTCTATATTAATAATTTGTTAATAATTTGTAGTCATTGCGTTCTGCTCATAAAATATGGATCAGTGGTATCAGGTCGTTTTGAGTTCTAAATGACATTTTTGGGAAAACAAGGAGCAACATGGAGTTCCAAATGATGTTGCTCACATCAAAGTTTTAGTCCTCTGATAGATATTTCTAACTAGGTATTGTGAGCATCAAACGAAGATCGTATAGGGACCTCAAGGAAGATGTACTGACTACCCTGCAAACGGGGGCAATACATGACTTTTGATGCTTCATCTCCTAGGGGTTAGGTTTCGTATGTCCATGGTTTTGACATTCATGTTTCATTAAAGGTCGATCCCTTGTTAGTCTTAATGATATTCTTTGCAATGACCGCAACTGTCACATTCTCTTCAGAGATAGTTTCTGCCACCCAATAATTTTGTTTTTCACAGATTTTAAGGTTTCATCTTATTTCCTTATTAAAAAGTTCACTTAACACTTAAGAAAGTTCCTATGACACAATTTGTTAATAATTTGTAGTCATTGCAAGGTTCTTGCTCATAAAATATGGATCAGTAGGTCAGAGCAGTTTGACCCCTTTGTTGTCTTAATTCATGTCCCAATGAGGTCAGAGTACAAAAAAATTGGGCTCGAGCTTGTTTCTCTTTAGGAAAAAAAACTCTCGCATGCCCAAGTGGACCTCCTCATCAAAGAGAGAAAGAAATATGATGTGGGACATGATATCCTTCTAAATGTTTCTTGGCAGCCTCACAAGAGAACGAGATGATGGATAGTGTTACACATCAACATTACTAGCTTGATATAGTGTCGCAAGTGTCATCACATGTTGCTCACAAGGCAAGTGTTCATACAGCTTCACAAGTGTCGCAAGTGTCAAGAAAAGCATACCATGATGATGACACTAAGGAGATTCTTAAAATGCAAGACCTGATTCAGCAAGAGGAAATGGCCAATTCCTGCTAAGAACCCTACACCTGCAAGATTCTTCAATCTATGTTTGTAGCACCAGAGTTGCCTCTATAATAAATTCCTTAGGGATACACCTCTATAAAGTGCTAGGGATGCTATGCACACAAAACCTTCTGGGATATTCTTAGAGTGTTGGCGCTCTATAAGATCGATTTAGGAGCCATGGCGCTCCCCCTGATGGCCTTTTTTGAGGGAGCGTTATCTATTCCGGGCAGCAGTTGATCTGTTGAGGAGAATAAGGGGAAGATCTTTCAATTTTGGAAAGCAGTTGCATTCGAGTTACTGGTTTAGCCATGATCTTGGAAGAATATCCCTGGCTTAAGGAGTGAAATCCTCAACTTACCCTAAAGATGCTGCACATTCTCAAGAGGTCAAGCTCTCAAACCCATAAGGGAACAGGCTCTATCATGGTGGAAAGAGGGGAAGAATTGAAGCATGAAACCTATGATCTCATATAGGAAACATATAGTGAACTGGAGGAAAATAATCCGCCTGTTTGCGGTCACCGACCTTGGATGTTTCTTTGAGTAAGGGTTAGACAAAGGGTACTTGAAGAAGCTATTGCATTCTACTTACGGACAAGTTTCCTTCGTCATTGTTCTCATCAATATGACCTGCTTGGCCTATTTCTTTCTAGGTTTGTGTTTAATCTTACATGAACCTGTCTCTGATAGATAGATCTATATTCAAGATAATATCAGAGTAGGAAGTGGTTGTACCTCGTTTTGTCCACAGGCTCATCACTGTGGAGCGAAAGATTGAGCTCAACTCTGAGCACATGGTGTGGGTACAAACGCTGGTGTACTTTTTCTCCTTCCTCCTCACACACAAGGTTTGTATATATCTGAAAGGAATTCAGTGTCCATGTTGGGCGTCTTCTGCCTTAAGAGTTGTGCAGAGCGTTCAGCTCTCAATAGGAGATCTTACCTGTCCGCAGGAGATTTCTCCTTCAACAGAAAATGGTGGCGAAGTCTACAATCATGGTGGTGTGTAATAAGATGTAATGAGAAATCTATGTACCCAAGCGTCTGACATACCACCGTTTGTGGAAATGGCCTGATCGTCATCCTTCAGGGACCTGATCTTGAATCATAAAGTCCAGTTTCAAAAATCCTCAGCCAGCGGAGCTTATCTGCAACCTCCCCCATGCTGATGAGGATATCGAACCTAGAGATTCTCTCCCTGACAAAACTCTTTTCCCATCAACACCTCTGATCCTTGGTACGGAGACATTCCCCTCTATCTCCAAAACCCAACGTTTTCAACCTAACACTTCCCATGAAGAGCTGCCGATGTATTCTCCACCATTCTATTATCTTATCGTCGGTGACACTTTGTATCTTCATGGTATTGATACTATCCTTCAACGATGTCTGACTCACGAGGAGGATGAACGCATTCTGACTGTCACCTTGAGCATGGCGGTCACCTTTCTGGGATGGCTACAGTCCAGAAAATTTTACGTGCTGAAGCTATTTTGGTCATTCCTCGATTTCAAGATTGTATTGAGGTAGTCAAAATGCCTGACCACCATGTTTTTAACACCTGCACGCACCAATTCTAATACGCTACACCTGTTATCGCTATCAACCCTTCTACAAGGGGTATTTGATTTCATGCAATGTGTTTCCACTTCAGCTGGGGTATTATACCGTCACCGTCGACTACTTTACAAAAATGGGTTGAGGCTGTACCGGCCACGCCCGGCGAACGATGGTTGTACCACAACCTCTTCTTTGTTTTAACCACATCACATAACTCATTTTATGTACCAATATCGCCATCAGTTGACGATCACGGTGCACACTTTAAGCACCATATGATGGGTGAATTACATGCCAAGTTGGGTTTTGCCAGCTCGCCTCCCTATACTATCCCTAGTCCAACAGACAAGTTTTGAAGCTTTCTATCAACAGCAATAGTCCCCAAAACCATGATTCAACGTACGGTAGGGGAAAACAAGACATCCTGGTATCTACAAATTTTCTCCGCTCTATGGGCTTTTCTCATCGTACTTCCAAGAAACCGCAATCAGGTTCACTTTTCCAAAGTTAGTGTGCAAACAAGTCCTTACTCAATCGAGTGTGAAATTCCATCTCTAAAAACTTAAATTTGAACTCCCCCCTACTTCTACCGAAGAAGAACGTTTCTTATTCCGAATCAAACCCGGATGAACATGCTTTCATGCCGCTCTCTTTAACGAGGCACATCAGAAACATATAAAAATCAATACGACAAATCCATATAATCCGACTTTGGAGGACCTTAGTCCCTGTCTGCAGACCAAGCCTTCCATGACAAACTAGGGACAGGTTAGTCCCGTGGTACGGTCTCTTACATTTTGAATACCAGCAAGTCCTTCATACAGAGGCAATCGGTGATAGTCACGATTATATTGAATTCCCCGAAGGGGATTTGAACAGGATTTATATTCCTGCATGCCCCAGATCACATGTACATTGTAAAATGCTGTGCCCATTGAGTTCTTACCCCTTTTCCACCTCATAACTGTGTCTCAGGCTTTCACAGTGCATGACGTTCCTCCTTTCCTATCTTTGAATGGTTTTCCAGGATGGCATTAGTCGACATACCCGGAACATTGCTCGGCAACATGGTCACTTTCTACTACCTGACGAGGCAGTTCAGGAGGTATTTGTTTAGGACCAGACTAATACAATACAATAATATCATGTTGTCATCGGACTCTTAAATGAAGCCTCCTCCCTAGGTATAACTCAATTGATTATAAACCTAGACTCTCAACTCGTGGTCTATCAACTCAACCATTCCATGCTATTCATAGTAATCCTATCCCGTTGGCTGTTCCACCTCTGCTGTGTTCTCCATCTTGAATAGCCATTTTGATTGTATCAAACATAGACATATTCCAAGAGAACTAAACAATGCTTCAGATTCATTAGTTAATTACATCATCACAATGATCGATATCTCACTCCATAGATAAGATTTCAAGGAAGGAAAATAAATTTACATCACACATGTAAATTAAACACATCAGCATTTCTTTTCAAAGGAATCATCATGTACAAATGTTTTGGTAATTATAAAATTCCTGAACTATATATATATATATGATATTCGAAAATGTTCTCTGATTATACCTGGGTATTTGAAGAGTAAAATTTTGCCCTTTACACAATTCCATCGTTCAAAGCTGCTGCAAAAATATACAATCACCAGAGAGAGACTCTAATCTCTCGCTGCACTGTGTTTGAGTTTAGAGTAACATATATCATCAGATAATTACATGTGTCTCAGGTAGAGAATTAACATCTGGCACCCCACAATAAGTGCCTCATAGGTATGGGCAGGCTTCTCTCCTCCGTAGAGGAGGAATGCCCATCGAGGTCTTTGAAGGTTTCAACCTCCCAGATACCTATCATTGGTGCCCCCGGATCTATTGCAACCGGAACTCCCCCACGACGTCCTGGTATTAGTGCAGTAGGTCTCTCAGCTAGCACTGCCCTTCTTGTCTGCATGTTGAAAGCAATACATCCATTAAAAAACTCTTATACGTACCCAAAAATATATATACGTTAAAAACTTCTAAAACAAAAACTAAACAAGGTGTTGCTTAGTCTCTCACCTGACGCATCCCAATCTTCCCTCTTCATTAGAATCAAGTCCATGCTCCCGTGAAAGTCCACCTTGGCATACGGGAAGTCTTCTATCCAAATATATTGTCTTCTCATCCAAGCGAAGAAGTCACTGGTGAAATGAAACTCTGACTCTCAAGCATCATAACCAGACATTTAGCCCACTGTTCATCTAGGTTCTTCCTACCGGTTTGGCATTCCTCCACGCCATCTGAGGTTTCATCTGAGGGATGCTCTTTAAGAAGAATGAGACCAAGAAATAGCTGTATCCGAACTGTTTCTGCCCTGTCCTACACCGCGAAACATGTTCCTTCACATTCCAAAGAAACACTGTGCTCCAGTTAAACAATGTCAGCTCCAAACACTGTACGCCATAAGCTATCTGTGATCTTGATGCTAGATGCACACTGGTGCTTCTTATTGCACTCGTGATGGCAAACACAATAGACCGAAGGGGTATTTCTCTGATATCCTTGATTGGGGTTCTACCCCCCACCAGTCTTGCTACTGGGACACAATGACATGCCAAATACACACCCACTTTCTCAGGAATCGCCCTCTGTCTAGTGTTTACAGGAACCTCTTGAGGCATAGTCAAGAAATATACATCTTCCAACCTGATGGTTAGAAGACAGACCTGGATCCGAAACCTTGCTCCAAGGGACATTCCACACACACACACAAGATGACACCATGCACCAAGTAGAAGAATCTCTTTCATCTTTCACCTGAATAATTTTAGAAGGCCACAAGCTCTCAACATGGCTCGTGTGTGAGGACTCCGCAAAGCATCCAAATCATCAAGCTCATGCTCACGTTCTTTCCACTCAATCATGGTCGTTGAAGCGAAACTCACTCACAAAAAAAAAACAAAAGAATTTCATTATTCAATTTTTCTGCAATTTCTTAAGCAATTTAAAAAAACATGAAATCTAATGCCCACACTGTTCAAAAAGGACCACACCCTTTTATCAATTAAGACAATAATCATCACGTAGCAATAAAACATTTTAAAATTCAAATAATTTTATAATGGCTGGTGTGGGTATTTTTTAATTTTTTTTGCATATTCTCATGTTCCATCTCATTCGCCTCATGTCATATGTTGGTATCTATGCTATCACTCCTCTAAAACGTTTTGTAAACAAATGTCCTTTTCCCACCATTTTGATTAGAGGTTGATTTGATCTTTTTTGGAATGACCTAGGGATTCATTTTTAATTTAAATATTGTTGTGAAAATGAATATTGAACCATGTAATTGAGAGAAGAAGAGATGGAGATGACTATCGTTCTACCTGGTCCGAACGGCAAGAGAAACGGCCAACTGTAGCTCCGGTATCAAGAAAATCAAGATCCACTTCCAAAATGAGAATCTCCAATGCTACAAATCCTTATGCAAAATGAAATGAATGAAGATTTTTTTTGTATTACTATTTATAAATTTCTATTCTTTATAAGGTATAGTTATTTGTGGTTTCTATGGTAATAAGATTAACTCACTAAACCCCTAGATTGCAGTTTTGACATTACAGGTTTCAAGGCAGTTCTGATCGTTTGTTTACCTTGTCACACCAACGAGTATAGTCTTAGTTCGTTCTCAAGATCGAGAATATAAGAACGCACCAGGTAGGATTCTTTTATCTCTTTTCAGACCTGTATGGACAATGGTATGGAACTCCTAGATGGCATTTAAACTCTTCCAGAGACTCTCTAACATGAAAAGATCGTCGAGTGATCTTGGTTCCTTTCTCACACTCTCGTTAAAAGGTTCGAAAGGGTATCTTCGTTGAGTGGTAGTTTATCTTTTCTGGCTCCAAGAGATTAACTGTGCTGTAAAAAAGGAACTGAGAGAGTTCTCCTTTTAAGTAAGTAGTTTTTCCTGTGACTCTATAATCAAGGAAACTTCAGTCATTGCCTTTGACTTGCTAAAACAACATCGATAAAATGCCTATATGGACCTAACCCTTACTTCTTTCCACTGCGAATACAAAGGAAGAGGAACTTACCAGAGTTATATCATAATGTGCTACTCCTCGTCATAAAATTAAAAGAGGTACTCGGCTCATCTTAAATGGGGAAAATTTGAGTTAGAAGCAAGCCAAGCAACAGCTTGAGAACATTACCAAGTAATTTTTAGAATCACCCGAACATCATATCTCCTCGGTTCTTTAATCCTACTAACCTCACAGACCTACAACCTTTGAGTTTTCACCCTAAATTTGGACAATTCATAGCATCCAATTTCATATCATAAAGCCTTATCCATGTCAGTATGTTTCATCTCGTAGGTCTTCAATGTTCATATAAGTATCCTACCATAAGAGAGTCACCATCAAAAATATCTTGTCTCACTACCCATGTTTTCCAGTCTTATTGCTCCATTTGATCTACCAATTACATCTCTTTGTCCATTCGTCATTGATGGGGATACATTAAGGCTCTTCGATTTTACGAAGTTATATCTCTAATCTAACACATTATCCAGAATTAGACTTAGAAACCAGTTGGTACTTTGGGACCTGGATGCCTTAATGGCATGTTTCCTCGCATTTGATAGTAGTTTTACATTATTGACCTATGATCAAATTATTCCTCAAAGGTTTGACTTCATCTCATTTTATTCACATTCTCTGGAATGTATTTGGGTACCTTGGGAATCATTGTTATTAATGGTGATCTCCCTCGCGTTTTTTTAACGGTTTACATCATTGACCTAAGACTCAAGGAGTTTCTGCCCATAACTGGAAGGCTAATGACATCTATTCATACATTGGTTAGATTTGTAAATTACACGGGATTCCTGTGAAGAAGACCCTGGTTGAATGATCACTTTGATAAGGTGTTTTGCCCAGCTTAGTAAAGTGGTTTCTCCTCGAACAATGACAACATATAATCGTTACAGATCCACTTTGTATTGTTCGTGTCTGTGTCTTGTCATCCCATAGATCCATTGTGTATTCTTCGTATACAATGCATCAGTCTAGGTCATTAGAGTATAGATCCACACCATCCCTACTGGCTATACCTTTATCAATACTCATTATGGGATCCAGTATTTTGGTATGGCGGCCATCTCAGTCTTGATCACCCAAGCATAGGTATGCTCACCTTAATGAGAACATTGCCATGAGATATTTGTTGGATGTTTGTGTGTATGCTTCCTCACAAGTTCCCTGTTCATTCTGTTTGAGAATCTACAAAAGCATTTCGCCATTAGTTGCCTCACATCTTCTAATTTTTCACTTTGGGGGGCAATCTATTTTCATACATCAACATTACTTGTTTTGATAAGTGTCGCAAGTGTCAAGCACATGTTGCCTTCACAATAAGTGTTGCAAGTGTCGTGATGTTACCATATGTCGCGTCATAAATCATACTCCATGATGACGGCCACTAAGTGAGACTCTTAAAATGCCTAAACACTTGATTTGAAGGAAGAGGGAATGGCTAACCTGGTTAAGAAACTCACACCGCAAAGAAGTTTCTTTCAATCTGTTTTAGAAGAGAGCTCTCCCATATCACCTTTAGGAGCATTACGCCCCCATATGTGGTGATTTTGGTAAACACCAAACAACCCTCTGTAGAGCACTGCGGATTTTAGAGTTGGAGCCCCTAGTTTACTAGATGCTTATGCATAGCCTGGTCTTTTTGAGGGAGCTACCTATTCCCAAGGCAGCAAATGCTTGATCTCGTTGAGGAATGGGTGGGGAAGATATTTCAATCTGAAGAAATTGCATTCCAAATTTTGGTTTAGCCATGAACTAGAGAAGATCCTTGGCTTGGAGGGAAATCCCCAACTTACCCTAAAGATACCTCAAAAAATTAGGCCTCTCTAAACCTATATAAAAAAGGCTCTATCATGGTGGAAAGAGGAAGAATTGGCTGGTCTGAACCTATGATCTCATAGGAAACAAAAAGTGAACTAAAGGAGAGTGATCAACGAAGCTACTATCATCTAGTTCGTGGATCTTTCGAGCAAGGGACAGACAAAGGGGACTTGACGAAGAAGTCGCATTTGCATCTACGATTGAAAGTACTGCTGTCATTATTCTCAATAATATGACACGCTTGGCATGTTTCTTTCTAGTTTGCGTTTAATCTCACATGAACTTGTATATGATAGATAGATTCATTTCCAAGCTATCAATACAGAGAGTAGGAAGTGGTTGTACCATTGTTTGTCTGTACAAGGCTCACTAAGGAGCCAAAGATTGAGCTCCAATCTGGAGCGCAGTAGGGACACTGTGTGTACTTCTTTTCTCTCAAGCACATAGTTTGTAGACTAGAAGAAAGTCAAGGTTCATGTAATTATAATTGAATATAAGACACTCTGTGCTCAAGAGGAGATCTACCGCCTCAGCAGGTATTCTCTCTTCAATAGATAGTTTCATGCAATCTCATGATCACTTTCAACAAGCATGGCCTCATGGGAGTGTCATACCTCTTAAAGGTACAAATAACTTCCATATTCTCTTCATTTAAAGGCAGAGTAATGTTGTAGAAAAGGGTTGAATTCTTACTTGAAGGTTATTTTTCTCTGTCTAATCTTTTCAAAATAGAGGAAAATGAGTTACTTTGAAGTCAGGAACTGCTTCCATGTGAAATATTGGTGGAAATGTTCTCATGAGAAAAGGGAAACAGAATCCTTCATTACACACCACTGGGAATCTCTTCGGGATCATTTATTATGAACAATACTACTCGTTAGAAGAGGACATTTATAGGCACTAATGGACCTTATATGAATACCAAGGGTATGAAAGAGAGACTTTCATGCATGTAATTCATAATATTTTATACCTTTGTGCACAGTTAGTGAATGTTATCGTAGACGGGGAGTGATATGAAAGTTTCAAGTATTGTGGTGATGTTTCTGTGGTAGATATAATATCTTATACTAAATGATTTTCTGAGATTTGGTCTCTTAAGGGTCAATATGCTGTACTAAGTGGTTTCAAATAAAAGAAGCGGTAATTTGGGTTCGAACTCATGTAGAAGGGAGGCTCCAACCAAAGAAATTGATACAGAAGACATGGAAATTATCAGACAACCGATTCAGACACAAGTAAAGAAGGAGACCAAAGACAAAGAAAGATAATTGGAAGTGGTACGACTTCCATAGATCCCTGTACACATTGTTGATCATGGGTTCAAAGTACTGGTGGCCAAAGTGAGAAAGTTCATAATTAGATGTGGGTTCTCAATCAATAACCAAGGGAAGATATATAGATTATTGATGTGGACTAGTGCCACTGCTAAGCACTGTCAAGTCTAACATGGTGAAATCAGATGATGAAGAAGGAGAGTAATCTTTCATTCAGTAGATGTGGGTAAAAGGCACCCTGCCTTCTAATTTCATCATTTATAGCATATAGAACCCTCAGTCTCAACATGTCGCTGTTTTTTCGATGGCCCGGCTTGACAAATGCCACACCCGCAGAACTCCCAGCATATTCACCTGGATGGTTCTAAGGGAACCGGATCTTCATGGCCACCATAATGCTGTTTCAATTGTCGTGATGACATCAATCCTCTGGCAAGATATTTAGGCTTGTGATGTTTCTCAAGTTTCTGTAATGTTCTTTAAATGTCTCATTTCATGGAAACATCATGTTTTAGAGTATGAGTTCTAGGGTATCGAAGGTTTTGCTTATTACTTTGAATGGGTGAAATTGTAAGATACCCGAAAGTAATCCCACCCAGTGATATTTCTCTTGATTCTTTCCAAGCACGAAGGAAGGCTTCATCTCTTTAGATGGGAAATTTGTCTCTGATTCACTCTTATAATGAGCAAAATATCACAACCACATATAGGTCCTCCACGACCGATCTCTCCACAAAACAAAACAAAGTAGATAAGTTCATGGAAGAACACTCAAATATATTCTCCTCACCAACAGGAGTACCTCTACAAGATCACAAGCCAAGAACCCATCGACTGACACCCCCAACGCACTGGCCATTGCCCAATGGGTTGGTTTATCGTCACTTTTTGTTAGAGAATTAGGATATCAAGTGATAGATACAAGAAATTATCCATAAGAGGCACATCCATCCCATCTCATCACCCCCGGGAGTTTTCCAATCGGGATTGGTACAAAGAAAGATAGAACCGCTTAATTTTGTATCAGGATTACCGATCCCAATAAAAATCTCAGCCTGCAAACGAAGTACACGACATTCTCAATCATAATCTCTCCTTTGATCAAACTTGGGGCCAACACTCTGCAGAAGATTGATTGAAGTTCAGCTACTACCAGAAGTCCTATGTATCAGACATGTATAGAAGATGACCTTAAAGTCAAAGGAAGACCTTTTTGAACGGTTGGTCATGACCTTTGGCTTAAAAAAATGCACCAAAAAATTTCATGAGGATGATGGATCATATCCTACAACCATTCACAACTACTTTTGTAGTGGTGTATTTGATGGCATTCTCATTTACAATAAGACTTAACCCAACATATTCACTGTGTTTTGCACACACCCCGCAGCTATGACAAGCTACACGCCATCCTAGAAAAAATGCTCCTTGAAGGACAGGTCCACACCTGAAGGCAAATTTTAGACCATCATTTAGAAGAAGGTGTATCTGGCCAAGATCCAAGTCATTCAAGGGTCGGCTAGCCCAACCACTCACTAAGTTTTAGATCTCTTGGCCTTGCCAATTTCTTACCCAGGGTTCATGTTTGGGATTGTCCTATTGCATGGGCCTCAAACAAATGAACTGTTGGTGATAAGGATAAATTTGTGTGGGGGCTAGTCCCAACAGAATCAGCCTGGATGATTTGAGAAGGCCAGGCTAAACTCCTAGTAATTTCACTACTAGACCTACAATAGCCCTTTGATATTGAGATAGATTATTTAGATTGTGTTGTGGGAATTTTTCTCACTTAGCATGGACATCACATGGTCTATCATAGTGAGATGCTATATGATATTGTTTGTAATTACCCCACTTACGAAAAATAAACGTAATCCATTGTGAAAGCATGCCAACAATGGAAACATTATATTATGGAAAATGAGACAATCATCCACAATTATCAAAAGAATCTGTAGTGCATACAAACACATGGGAAATTGAAAAATGACCGCCACCAAAAGTGATCCACATACTTGTAGCAATCCCACCTCAACATCAAGTATGTTCAAGAATCACTCAACTACACGTTGATTTCTAGACTCATGGGCCATGGAATCACTAATGGGGTGTTGGGACTGCCATGAGAGACTAAGTAGATTGGCCCTAGCCCATGAGATAGGACTCCTGGACTCCACCACATGTAAATGTTAAGTGAAATGTTGTCGATATAATTTCCATCTTCGGGATGGTTTATTGTGTCTAGGCTACAAAGGGCTCCATATGTTCCACTGGGAAGGAGCGAGTGAAGTTGACTGGGAATCCCACTACAGCTATAGTGACCTTCAAAGATTGAAAGTATGAAATTGCATGCTATGTAAACATATCTACCAAGCTTGAAAATTCACAGAGGTCATATATTTGCAACGCCTCGAATTCACACAACCTAATTACTAAGAAGATAGGGCCTCTATACTTCCTTCCTAATCCCAGGCACATGGGAACCCATCTGCCTGACTACATGTTAGCCTCCATCCACAAAGTAATCATGGCTTGGTGGTTGTTGATCGCTTTCTAAGATGACGATTCTGGTCTGCAGAGAGTATCATAACATAGAGGCTACACTTTACCAAGCTCTTTTCTCTTGAACTAGTTCCTGTACCTTGAATCCTACAAACCATTGTTCTCAGAGATCGGGACAATCATTTCTAACACATTTTGTTCGAGAGCCTCACACTATCGGACACCAAGATCACTAAATCCATGAAGTCTTCCACCCTCAGACAGATGGCCAAACCAGGTCATAAATCGAATGATTGTATCCCTACATATAATTCCAGCACCTCACTCATGGATCGAAAGGTTCCCATGTCAACATATAGCTACAACTGAGGCTCCAGATATCTCAACTGAACCACACAACCCTCTTTCAGTGGGTTGGATTCAAACCATTGGTCCTAGATGTTTCACTTCTCATGCACACCGACTGACTCATCTCCGCCTCCAAAGGTTGAAATGCTACACCATTAATATGATTCCTACATCCAGAAGTTCGTGATACTCCCTATAGTCCAAGATGCGCAAGAACGCCATGAACAACATCTGGGTGTCACAAGTTTCAAGTAGTGAAAGTCGATTCCACCGAGAAAAGAACGCTCTGCGTGATCTCTTAACGTAAGCTTCCAACCCACTCCATTATGGGTTGTACACCATCACCATATGGTGGATAAATGATTCTTGATCTCAATACCTCCTTTCCAGATAGTGACATGCACCCAATGTTCAATGTGGATTCCTACTCTTTATTTCCACCATTATTGACACCTTTGGTATGAACAATTTCCGGATACCAATCTGATCAACTCTAATCGAAACAAGAATCCAATGATTGTATTTTGGATAGACATATCAAGGGAACTCGACACCAAAGTATACAACTTTATCGAGTCCTCAAAGAAGAGCAGCTCTTGCACCAAAGCAAGTGGCTAACCACGGGCCAAATTCAACAAAAATTTACTCATCTGATGGGGAACTCAACGCAATGGAGACCATTTCTTCCCAAAGGGATGGAATATTGATACATAGATATTGGTGGGCTCCACCTTTTCCAACCCAAAACAATTTTCTAGCAATTTTGGTAATTCACTATTCTTAGCAGTGCTTTTCTGGTAATGAACTTCAAGTCGCTTTGAGGTCTGCAGTCCATTTTAAAACCTGTACATGAAATTCCTTCCAAGGTTGCTCATGACAAAGTTAGTCCGATATATATTTCTAACGCAGGTACTGAGCACGCCAAAACAAACATGCAGTGTTATGACCTAGAAGTTGGATGTATTCTCCTTACCCAAACCTGCCCAATGGATCTTTGGCTTCATTTCCTAGGGGTTAGTTTTTTGGATGTCTAGGGTTTTGAAATTTTTGTCATATTGTAAAAGGCCTCGACCTCCTCTCACACAGGGACCACCTATGACGAGTCTCCTCAGAGATAAGTCAGCTGCATTCCAAAGAAAGCTTGTTTTCTCAATATCACACTTGCAGCATATTTCATTGAATAGAAAACCAAGGCCATTTACACCTATTCTAAGTATCTATTAATAATCTTGTCATTTTGTTTTGTTTATATAAAATCTATAGATCAATCCCTTGTCTCTCCAGACAAAGGGATGATCGGAAAACTCCTTTGAGTTGAGTTGAACTGCACTTCCCTTTGGGTTCCACTCACCCCTGATCCATATACTGAGATCCCACGACATTCTCAAGGCCAGACTCCAAGAAATTTCCATGAGGAATTTCCCCCACATGAACTTTATAGTGTGTTCACCCACCTTGGTTGAGCTTATGTGATATCTGGGGGTTTTTTTCGATTGGGGAATGCATTTTTCTAGTTCCCATCCTCGATATGCCTTTGGATGAGACATGTTTGTATCCACATCCATTGCTTTGTTGAATCCATGCTATTTGTCCAGGATCTTCTCTCCCAAAGTGTTCCATGTGCCCAAGTAGGTTCTCTTGGGATCTAGTCCACACTGTCATTGGCTGCTGCCACACTGGCCCAGGTCCCCCTTGGGTTCATCCCACTATCACTTGGCATAAGGGTCTGCCATTAATCTAGCTGTCTCATTAAACCATTTTGAATGCACAGAGAGAGAACTCACATAGACTGTTAGGGTTCTGTGAGCCTCCCATGGTTCCATACTTTTAAATATAATGGAATATATATAATACATTATAAGATTAATAATGTATTGATACATCAATAAAATAATACATTATTAAATCATTAATACATAAAAAAATGTACTATTATATATTAATAATATACTAACAAAATAATACAATAATAATACATTATTATTATTCAAACAATATTAATGTGCTAAATGTACGTATACTGACATATTAATATTATGAATGTGGTTGTTGCTAATAACCGATAAGAGCATTACGCATACAAATATATTAACATAAATAAATATTATATACTTTTAATGTTATACTATATTAACCCAAGGAATGTTTTGTATTAAATTATATTAATATATATAATTTTTTTTTTTTTTTTTTTTTTTTTTATTATTTAGTTATTATTTTATAAATGTTTATTATTAATTAATAAGGATATATTAATATTGATCATATATTATAATGTTAAGGTTATAATTATAATTTATACTATTCTTCATTAATTTATATTAATATAATATATGTATTAATCCTATATTAACAATTTTTTGGACAAAATTTCATTAATAATAAAGATGTAATAATATTTTTTTTGTAAGTAAGCAAATTATATATTAAGTGCCTTCATGTATAAACATAGGGTTCCAAATAAATTGCTCCAATTGTACACTGATCTGCCTAACAGAGGGGAAACTACCAAATGCCTTTTGAGTCATCACCGATTGTTGTACAATTATAAAACAGTAATCAAGACATGCCACCTAGCCTAGGGATAACAAATGGTAATATTAGAT
Organism: Picea sitchensis; assembly: GCA_010110895.2. Lineage (NCBI taxonomy): Eukaryota > Viridiplantae > Streptophyta > Pinopsida > Pinales > Pinaceae > Picea > Picea sitchensis. The sequence goes on from SNQJ01S0004751.1 coordinate 314,401, forward strand.
TAACGAAATGCTCTTAGCCATACATGGCTCAGGTCCCAACATGTTTCTGGCTGGGTTTGGCTCTGGCCTGGCTCTCCCTTGTTCTTTTGTGTCTTCCTTGCTCACAGGATCAGTGGACCGCTATTCCTTTCCTTCCGCGTCAAGACTGCTCAACTTCTATGTCAATTTCCGTCGGTGCCATGTCCAATGGTTCCAGAGAGTCCCATTTGCATTGGTTTCCACGTATCCTGTAGAAGGTTTCCACATTGTCTCTACAAGGGTCTGAACCAACTTTGAGGTCTCATCACACCCTCTCTCTTCATTTCTGAAGACTATAGTCTGCAGTATCCCATTCTTTCGGGCTGAAATTGTCTATGTCTAAGGGCTATAAGGAGATTTGCCATAGCCTCTTTGGTTGCCCGGTCCAGGATCATCTCTGCCTGTGTACCTGAGAGGTCGGGAAGGACATATACTAAGAGTTGCATCCCAAGTGGGTCACGTTAGGACTCCATAACAGTCACGGGATGGTAGCCATGGTCTGAGAGTGAGGGTATTTTGTTTTGAGCTCCAGAAATCGTTTCTATTCTCTTCTCTCAGAGAAGGTGACACTTGGGGATGAATTGGTTAAGGAGCTCCAGCACCAGGAGTTTGAAGAGGGAAGGTCTGGGCTGATCCCAAGGAGCTCCCTTCTTGGCCTCCTGGCTGCTAGCTCCCTCATTCCAGTGTGTGGATCCAGGAATTGTGCTGAGCTGGAGATGGAATGTGTGTAGCTCTGGAGCACTCATGGATGTCTCTTGCTGCAGAGGAGGAGCCCCTTCCGGCATGGAAGCAGGAGGAAGAAGTAATGCCACAACCATGGTATGTTGTCATATGTGGGAAGCTGTATATGCAATGTTCGACTTGCCCATCATCCAAATTCTAAGCCTAAATGCATACTGAGTCCCATGCACTCCAAGCAAGGACTACATGCCTCCAAGGCAGGAGTTCACACTGGCCCAGCTTCCATTCTCATGCCACTGGGACCACTTATCATCTTATCCTGGGAGGCACTCCACCCAGCCAGCCTTTGCATGCACCGGCCAAGGGCTGATGCACAATGCTATTGGAGCAGGAGGTCCGCCTCCAAGGCCACGCCCACATTGCTGACACCCATCTCCATACTCCCATCTGCCTTTCCTCACATGGGGACTATCACCATTGGTAAATGGGCTTTGTAATGATTTGGTCCATGTTGAGTCTCCAAATTGGTGATATTATCCGATTGACTCCTCATGGTATAATTTTATGCAAATAGTTAATTATTATTATTTTGAGAGAGTCCCCTTCAACCATGAGCCTCGGTAATTAATTGGGAGGCCATTTGCAATCCGTTGATAAGGCCCCAAAGTTCCGCCACATTATTCAAGGAGTGTCCGAGGGATCCTGCTCCTATAGCTTTAATATGCCCAAGATGATCTCGAAAGAATACTCCATAGCCTGCAGCTCCTAAGTTGCCCTTTGAGGCCCCACAAAGTTGGAGTTTGAGGAAGTCACATGAGGGGGACCACAGCGGGGAAGGGCCAATGAAGAGGTCATATGGGATGGTGGGGTCATGAGGGGAGGGGAGATAGGGGAGTCCAAAGAGATCTCAAGATGTGGAGCCTGTCTGGAGTACATGCCAAGTCAGCCTCTTACCAAGGTTTAATTTGAAGAGTTTCCATAATATTTTTATGGCATAGATCCCAACAATAACTCCAGGGATGGGCCTGATTTCTAAAGATCCGGCTGTTCCTTTCTTTCCAGACTTGCCAGAGGACGAAGCCAGGTAAGAGCTGCTAAACCCGGTTGAGAAATGGAGAGCTGAACGCCTGGTCCCTCCAATTGCTGATGGTGTCAATGATGCTGTCTCTGAGGCGGTCTGAGGTTCGCATGACTATTGCTACCTGATCCTAGATTTGAGCTGTGTAATGGAAAGTGTTCAGAAGGTGATTCAAAGTTTCCTCCTCTTCCTTGCAGAGGGTGCAAAGAGAGGGTCCCTGAAACCCTTGCTTCAGTAGATTATCCCAGGTGAGAATGCTTGAATGCCGGACCAGCCAAAGAAACAGGGTGATTTTTGGCCACAGTTTTAGGTTCCAAATCTTCTCCCAAGGTTTATTGTATGTGGTACTATCTGTCTTGAGCTTAAGAAGATAGGCTTCCTGAGTAGTGAAGATTCCCTACGGTTTGTAACCCCATCTTAGTATGTCTTCACCGTCACGTGAGGGAATCTTCCTTTTGGCTAGTGCCTCTTGGAAAGGTGCCAGTTCGATATGCTGATCCAAGTGGAGCCGCAGTCGATCTACATGCCATTGACGCCA
>SNQJ01S0004752.1:0-22885 GCA_010110895.2 Picea sitchensis
TCCTTGCTCCTTGCCTCTCCTAGCGACTCCTTGGTCAGTTTAGGCTCACTTTCTCTTTTCTTTATTGATGTACACCTCTATATTTGAAAAACATAACATTACCATTCCATTATTCTTTCTCTTGTCCAAGGATTTCCTTTGTTATATAGCTCTTGGAGGAGGCTTGGGAGAGGATTCCATATATTCTAGAGGCCATGAGAGACTCGAATGATCTGATTTCATAGGCCTTTTCCATGAATATCCAATAGATACCTCTCCTATCACCTCATAACTCCTCAATTCTAGGAGTTGGAAATGGCCTCACTTGATGAGCCACTAGTGTCCAGTGATGGCCTCACTTGCTTCCTACTAGGTTTCATGTGAGAGCCTCCAAAAATTAACTAAAAGGGTTCAAACCTCAGGAAAACATTGTATTAGGACCTCTATCCTCTTATGGATTCATATATGGCCTGTAGGGTGGATATCAAGGATATAACAAAGATGAGTCTTATGCTCTGCTCTCTTTTCGTCAATTATGAAAATGCAAATAAAAATAAAGGGGCACTCACTATGGAGTCACCTTTGACATTATGGCCTGAATGGATGCTATAGAATATTCTTCCTCCTTTATTTTGCTCTCAAATCCAACTCCTATATGCTCTTCTCAACTATGTAACAAGTACAATGCTAAAATATTGGAACCTTCTCTCCTCCTTGTGACCTAATATTTAACATAGTTTGATAGTTGTATAGGGTTAGGGTTTTTTCATGCCTCAACCATCAATTAGTGTTAGGGTTTTGGACCTTCTAGAATATTCTTGAAAGTATACATGTGACTATCCCCACATATGAATAATGGATTTTGACATGGCATCCACTCAGTACCATGGTGGTCAACAAGGTAAGTCAACTTGTAGGAGGCATAACTTCTACATATGAACTCCAATTGAGGTGTTTTTTTCACAGTTGAAAAAGTATTAGTGTGTATAACAACATCGAAACACAGGAGTCATTCTTGAAAATTTTTGACCACAAAAATTATTGCTTGATGCCTTAAAATGGTTTTGGAAGGTTTTGGACGCCAAATCTCCAAACTGGGACCTGCCAATAAAATGGGTCATGCAAGCCGATTTTTCCAACTTTTCCACCCAAAATGTAGCAAGATAGATGAAAAATTATATAATGATCCATTCCATATCATACCTCCCCATTTAGGGAGGCATTTGGTTCCCAAAATATTTTATTAAATGATGTGAGGCAATTTCTCCTCTACCTTTACCTAGAGTACCATTTTTCCTTGCTTAGAAGTTGTCCTTTCAACCTAATCTACCAGAGATCATGCTACCCATATCTAGTAGTTGTGGACTTCTTCTACAAAACTATATTTTCAACCAATATTGCATGATATTCTAGTGCTAAGTCCTCTATGGTAGGTGGTGACTCGCAAAATTTCCATCTTTTGACATCTTTTTTTCCTTATTTTTAATACCTTTTTGTTTACCCATGACCCTATATTAGTCCATTTTAATGTTCATGTGCAAGATTTAGGCTCAAAGTGTTTTCCATTGCATTTATTAGTACTTCATTTAATTATGATTGATAATAGGGAGAATTAGTGTATTTTTTATTTACTTTTGAAGCAATGGCTCATGTGTGGACAGGTTGTTACATGATATTGTCTTAAAGGATCACCTGTTATGGATCTAAGAACCATAATCTCCATATCTTCCTTTGCTACAGATCTGTGAGTCATGGTTGTTGATCATCCTTTTCCATGAATCCAAGTGATTATTGCTACTATATGATAGTTGTTGTAGAATTATAAACCATAGTTGTGGGGTTCTCATGAATCCAAGCAATTGCTACAGAAATGGTGATGTTACCATAGAACACATATCCTAGTCAATAATTATTGGGCATTATATAGTTACTCAGTTTGAAGAGTCATTGAATATGCTAGTTTCTTTCCAACATAGTGATTGGTTATGTTCTTGAAAGCCACGTATATAAAGGGGAAAAGAAACAATCAAGTAGTTATTTTTGGGGTGGTTCAATTAAAGATCCCATATATTTAGCATTACATCCATTTGGGGAAGCTAATAAGTGATGAAATATTAGTTTTTCATTTCTGGGGAGCGAATTTACACCTCCAAATTCATTTTTCCAAAATTAATTATAGTTGGCTCATAACTAATTGATCCCTACCATTTGTATATCCCTTGCAACATATTCTACATGGTACCAAGAAGGTTTATCACAATCAAGATAGGTTGAAGAAGATGCCAAATATTACATCAACGAATCTATCAATTTGATGGAAGAATATAGCATCACCATAGTTGAAGGTATTTACACATTTAAGGCATTGTCATTCGTGCCTATTCTTTTCTAGAGCGATTAATTAATATGTTGTAATATAACAACCCACAATCGATCCATTAAATTGATCCTTCTTTGCAACAAAAAATATGGCACCCATGCACCTCAGTGTTATGAATAAAAAAGGAGATGGTTTATTTTGTGTTTATGTGTTGGAAGCATGTGTCCAATCATGTATTGCACCGCTCCAAAGTTTGTTACAACAATAATTATAAGCTTGATTCTAGGGCCCCCATTTCCCTATTTATGAAACAAGTAGGCACTGTGGCCATATATATATATATATATATATATATATAGAGAGAGAGAGAGAGAGAGAGAGAGGCACACTCATTTTCAAGAGGGAAGACTCTTAGAGAACAGTCTGAGTTATGATGGTGTAGAATAAAGTTCTCTTGAGATATTTTTCTTTTAACCTAGATTGTGGTTTCAAAGTTTTATATAGTGTGTAAATTAATTAATTTTCATCGTTATAACTTCTTAGTCCACTACACTATTCTTCGGAGGAAGATCTCACTCCATGAGAATAGGTTGTTCTAAAATTCAAAATTCTTTCATTTTCTTTTGTGTGTGCATGTTTATTTATTTACATAAGCTTGATTTCATTTACATCTTTTAATTTCTTGCAATGCAATTTCTAATTCATATACTAATTGTTTTTTCAAAGCTTCCTAAGAGTGATTGGGATTTGGATTTATAAAGTGTGATGATGCAATATCCTTTATGTTGGTGCAATTATATGTTCAATATATTGCAATCATTTAATATATCAATCCGGTTTCGTAATCAACAGAGTTGATGCACTATATGTGCCGATAACAGATAAGTTCCTATGTATGATGAGTATAGACTATATAAGAAACACTCCAAAATCAATACTCTATTTCAAAATCTTCAAACAACACTCTCCACATAGTTAAAAACCAAAAAGAAAAACTCATAAACAAAATCCCAACAAGAATTTGATCTAAAGCTCTTTCTTAGGTGATGAATTTGTTCATTTACAGGCTCATGAAAGGGAAATATGAACTTTGAATCTATCTCCTATAGAAACTAATCTAGAAGCACTTTATAATTAACACTTTGCACATTCTTAAAAGAAAGATCAATCAATCCCAGAATAAATACTAGGTGTAGTAAGATAATCCATTATAGGTGCATGTAGGGTGAGAGATGGAGATCTTCACTGTGCTCGTATTTTCAAGATGTAACCTAATCTATTCTGGAAGAAACTCTAGGTGTAGTGAGATACTCCATTATAGGTTCATGTAGGGTGAGAAATGGAGATCTTACTTGTCCTTATATTTGCACAATGGAAACAAATATTAAAGCATTCAATCTAAAAAATGATTGTCTACACACACACTCACAAGAATAACAAGTACTTATTAAGAGATCTATATTTCACTCAGAAATCTGTATTGGATTCAGAAATCTTACTCACTCAAAATTACCACACATTTATATTGCATGATATCAAGTGTCTTACTGAAACATAACATAAATAAAGTTAGATGCTACGATCAAAACACATAATTATTCTATCAACACACAAACCAGAATTATATTCACAAATAAATACAAGGAATCTTAACTTGGTTGGGTCGGTGGGCCCTTGTCGTACCAACAAGGTAGCTTTAAAAGAAACTTACAGAAGGAAACATTTGATCACTCGGAGATATTCCATCAACTGCAATTTATATCATTACTTCATAAACTGGTGTACAATCAACAGTCTTCAAGAATAAAATATACAACATAATAATGCTTAACTATGTCTATGTATATCTATCATCTACAAGGCTCTCTCTTTTAAACATAAACAATTGTTACAATCAAAATATGGAGATAACAACAAATGACTACACAAATATTACAATTGGTTGATGTATCATTTTTCAAGGGAACGACTTCATCCTCATGACACGAAGTGCATGAGGATGAAGTGTATCGTGGTCTTGAACGAGCAAAGGATGTTCAAGCCAACAAACTCCTTGGACCCATCGAGAACAAATTTGTTCAAATGCCCAAGCCTGTAGTTACGGGACTAGTATCGGACGCGCACAGTTGGAACAGGAAGATTGGTACCGTACGCACACAATAAAATATGTATTGGTATTGGACTAGAACATAAATAGGTATTGGGTGAGCATAACATTAGGTAACTGACGAACACTGTATTGTTACCAGATGAGTGTAGAAATAGGTATCGGACGAATTGAATACCTGATGAACGTCGAAATAGGTACTGAATGAGTAGGAGTTGTATCATAAGGTATACTTGGATCAATAAAAGTAATTAGAGAGAATTTAACATCAATTATACTATTCCAATTATTAATAAATCTCATAAATCATGATTTAAACATAAGTTATGTCATATATACACAAGAATGGCTAAAAGACATGTCTTTGAAGAAAATAGGAAAATAGTGCATATGTATGAGGCAAAGTTGGTCAATATATAGAACAATACAAGTTAATTGGAGGCATTAAAAAGGAGACCCAACATTTCCCCCATGCCCAATTCAGTGCATGTCCTCATGCAAAAATTGTTGATCTGGTCCTCAAAATTGCAAAATTGGTGTTAGTTTCCACTCTGTCTGAACATTAATTGTCTGTTTTTAGGATATCAAAACTCAAAGCCTCATCCTTAAGTTACCTCTTAATAACTTTGATGTATTGTATCATGCGTAGAACCTTATTGAGCTTAGCAGAGACATCGTCATGCTCATCCTGTAACCTTCAATTATTTTCCTTCAACTGTGCATTTTCCTTCTTGATGTGCCTATCCAAAACTTTATATTCCTCCACTTCTTGCTTCAATTATTCATTTTGTTTTGTAATCCTTTCAACTTTAAATACCAACTGATGTTTGGTCAATGAACCGACAGGAGAAAGTGTTTCTTGCTCATTCACCTCCTCCCTGGCTTCAACTTCTTTCCTTAAATCCTTCAGAGTTTATGTTACCAACTCCTTGGTTTCACTAATAGTTGCTACATACATATCTTCTTGCTCTGTTTAAGTCAGAATGTCAACTAGATCCTCTGGAAAAGAAGGAACATGAGGAATTGTCACATGTTTATCCATTCTCTAAGAGGTTTTGCATGTTGGACCTGATGCTTCCTCTAGTTTGCTAACAAGAATAGAAATATCATCCTTAAACAGTCTCATTTTCTTCTTCTTAGGCTCATATATGGGAACTAGACTGTGTTTTTCATGTTTCTTCCTTGTTTTTCTTTTAAAGGACTCAGATGTAGGAATTGGAATTAGTTCTCCATGTGAACTTCTTGTCTTTCTACTAGAGGAATATACCATAGGAATCTCTTCATTGATTCTAAGTTTCTTCTTACCTTTGACTCTCAATTCAGGGGTCTTCTCTAATTCTCCAACCTTCTCCTGAGGTAATTCAACAATCACACCATTTGCAATTTCTCCAACCTTCTCCTGAGGTAATTCAATAATTACTTATGGAACACTATCTGGAATCTCTCCAACATCACTACCAGATCTTTGTTTCTTCCTCCTTTTCTCACTAATTTGTGTTTTTCTTTTAGTCGACGGGTCTGGGCAAGTTTTCTTAATTTTGGATTATCTTTCCACCATAGGTGCAGGCTGTTATTTTAACACTATTGTTTTTCCTTTGTCCAATTTGCTAACAGATTTTAGTGAACTAGGGCCAACAGGGTCTACTTTATTACTTTGATTATTTCCTTTATTTATAATATCTCCATTTGTTATGCCTAACTCCTTACTATATTCCCCTGTCACATTTCCTTCCACAAACTTAGAAACCTCTTGAGAAAAGTTTTATGTGAGGAGTTTCTTCCAACTACTGTCTCATTTTCTCAACTCATGAACAACAAGAAGTTTCATCAACCCATGGTGATAGAAAATGGTTTCATGCTTCTTAGAGGAAGACTTAACCCCTCTCACCATTTTATTCAGACTCATCCAAAGTAAATGGGGAAAATCTATTTGTGGTCCTCCCTCAAAATGAAACAACAGCCTTAAATGATAAAGGAAAATTATTTCATACCTCCCTTCACAGGTTAAAAAATTATGCAAGCAAACACACATCGTCCAATATTCCTCCTTGATCCAACTCTAAGAGATGCCTTTTTTCAAATATGGGTCCGAATGTTCGAGCTTCAAAAACTTATGACAGAGTCTCTTATCAATGATGATTCCTTTGAAATACTTCTCTCCGATAGAAGGTAATTTTGTCACTTTTTCTATGGTGGCTTCAGTGATCATTAACCTTAGTTCCCCCAACTGAACACTCTCTCCATCATAAATTTGGGAGAAGGCATGGGGCACTCCCTCATGATGTCCTTTGAATTTTTCTAGAAAAGGAACCCAACCGGACCTCTCAAATTTATCAATGCACACTTGATAATCCTTCGTCTCTATGTAAAGATGGAACACTAGTTCATTCCTGTCAACCCCCATGTCATCTTGAAAACATGTCTCCAAACAAGTGTACGCAACAGAATTTGGGCAAGGGTTTGGTATTGGAAGAAAAATTACAAGAACAGGGTGAGGTATACAGAGTAATGGGATGAATTGATAGTAGGATCGAATACAATGGATGTGTATAGTATGAAGTGGGTAAATAATGCTCATATGGATGGAGAAGCCATCCAAAATAACGTTTATAAGTTGAAGCGAGAAGAAAATGGTCAAATATTTGCAATGATGACGATGTAAAGAAAAAGGAATAAATTATGTCGAGGGATCGCATCCATGGATAAGGTGACGATCATACCCAGAAGTAATGTCACATCCCATTCACACCAGTTTTCATAATGATTACAAGGAATGTGGGTGATGTGACCAAAATTCACCATTATGAAACAATCTACGTCATAGGTTTGAAACAACGTAAGGTTATAGAAGGTGGCATAATCATAATTTCTACATCACATGAATGGAAGTTTTTGACAAGAGATTTTCAAACTGGATGATCACTTCATGAAGAGATTTGGGTGTATCATAAATTATTTTAAAAATAGGGGAATAAACATGAAGACTTTGGAAGATAATGATAGGGAGGTTTAATAGATTAGGGTAACAAATATACATGAGAATAACCATATGTTTAGCAAAAAATTAATATGATTCTTAATAAAAGGAATAAATAATGAGCTAATACCTCAATTACCTGAAGTGTACTTTTTCAAACAAAGAAAATATCAAGTATGGAACAATTTCACCAGAATTCCACCATCAGTATCGGATCACAGGATTAGTATCGGACCAACACAAAGAATTGTTTTAGTTTCGGACCAACACAGAGAATTGTTTTAGTACCGGACCAACACAACAAATTGTTTTTAGTACCATACAACACAAGGATTATTTTCCAGTACTGGATTATTCCTTTATCTATCAGGGCTGGATAAAGGAATAAACTTACACATGGCATATTTCCTCCTTATTTCTTATCTACATGAGAACACAATTAGTTTTTTCTCTTGTTAGTAACACCAAAATCACTATCTAAAAACACACCTATATACATATATGTACAAATTTAAATTAAATCACACAACAAAACTTACAATGGTGGATTAGCAGGAGGAGAGATCCTCTTGCTCACCAATTCCATTTCAGAATTTTGAAGAACCTATTTGATAAAATCCTCTTTAGAAAGAGGCTTATGATAAACTTTCAATTAAAGCCCATTTATGAAAAAGGAGGTCTGATCTTCATCAATGGTTTTATCTTCACTGAACCATTGTCGTAAACTGTGTCTACTTCATAAGGTCCCAACCATCAAGTGGACAATTTACCCTTGAAATTCTTGAACCTATTGTCATACAGTAGGACCCAATCACCTGGCTGGAAAGATTTCTTCTTGATGTACTTATCATGTCATTTAGTCCTTTGTTCTTGAATGAGTGTAGTCCTCTAAAGAGAATCCTATTTGATTTCATCAAGCTTATTCAGGTGGAATATCCTCTATTTTTTAGCTTCATCTAAATCCATCCCCAATTGCACAGCAATATTGGAGGTTTTTACTTGAAATTCTATGGGAAGAAACATCTACTTCCCATACACCAATTCATAAGGTGTATGGCCTATTTTGTTTCTCCAAGTTGTTTTGTAGGCCCATAAGGCCTCAAGAAACCAATCAACCCAGTATTTATGGTGTAACTGAACTAATTTGGTGAGAATAGGCTCTATCACCTTGTTAGTTGATTCCACTTGTTTGTTTGCTTAGGGATGATAAGGTGAATATTTTCGATGTTTAATATGATATTGTTCAGTAATGGCTTTGACCAAATTGGAGGTAAACTGGGTTCCTTGATCTATCACTATTTCTCTAGGCACACCAAAACGAGTAAAGATTTATTCAAATAGAGAATCAACAACAGGTTGTTCATTTGCAGAATACAAAGATTTAACATCTACCCATTTAGTCACATAATTTGTACAGACCAGTATGTACCTTCTTCTTTGAGACATAGGGTTAATAGGTCTTACAATATCCAAATCCCATTTCTCAAAAGGTTCAATTACTACATGAGCTTAGAGAGGAATATCATCACTTGTAGTTGGTTTCCCCATCCTCTGACAATCGTCACAGCTGGCCACACACTTCTTTGCATCCTTTAAAATAGTTGGCCAATAGTAGCTTGACTGTAGTATTTTTTATGATGTCCTAGTATCATCAAAATTCCCTCCACATGGACCATCATGGCAGGATTTGAATATGTCAGACATCTCATCCTCCCATACACATTTTCTAATCGCCAAATCAGGCCATGTACGGTATAGACAGTCATCATGCCACATATAATTTGCACTTGGCTGAATAATCCTCTGTTTTTCTCAAGGGGACATATTCTAAGGTAATTTTCTTGTTACAAGATAGTTAGCCACATCTGCATAGCAAGGAGTGTAAGTAGAAATAGAAAACATACTTTCATCCAAAAAATTGTCATCCACTGGTGCATTATCACCTGTATGAATAAGTCTAGATAGGAAATTAGCGACGATATTATCTCTTCCAGGTTTGTTAATGATAATAATATTGAATTCTTGCAATAGTAACAACCATCTAGTAACTCTAGCATTTGTCACATGTTTATTAATTAAAAACCTAATGGTTGAGTTGTCTGTGTGTACAAAAACCTCATACCATGTTATGTAGTGTCTAAATTTATCAATGGCATGGACTACTGATAATAATTCATTTTCAGCAACAATATAATTTACTTCGGTAGGGGAGATATTTGTGTTGACAAAGTAGATAGCATAAGGAATTTGGTTTTCTCTTTTTCCTATAACGACCCCCAAATTTGTATCTGATGCATTAGTGCATATATGAAAGGGGAGAGACCAATTTGGTCCTCTTAAAACATGGGCACTTGAAAGATTTTTCTTTAAAATTTCAAAAGAAATCTGGCATTGTTCATCCCAATGGAATTCAGCCTCTTTTGCTAACAATTTGAATAGTGAGGCAGCTAAGTTTGTAAAATTTTGAATGAACCTCATACAATATCTAGCATTCCCTAAGAAGATTATAACTTCTTTATGTGAGCTAGGGATTCTGATTTGAGAAATAATGTCAATTTTGGCAGGGTCTACCCTTATTCTGGTACCGGAAATATGATGGCCCAAGAAAATCCCTTCAATGAGCATCATTCTAGATTTTTCATGATTGAGGGAAAGGTTAGTCTCTCTACATATGATCAATACTTTCTCCAAATTGTCCAATGCTTGTTGGAAATCATCCCCATATACTGTGAATTCATCCATATAGACTTCTACACAGTCATGGGTTAAATCAGAAAAAATAACCAGGACAACCCTCTGAAAAGTGGCAGGGGAATTACACAAACCAAAGGGAAGAAAACTATAAGCATAAGTACTCCATGGGAAAGTAAATGTGGTTTTCTGCTAATATTCAGGGGAAATTTGGATCTGGTTGTACCCACTAAACCCATCTAAGAAATAAAAGTACCTCTTCCCAAACAAGGTGTCCAAGACCTGGTCTATGAAAGGAAAAGGAAAATAATCTCTATATGTAGCCTTGTTCATCTCTCTAAAGTCCACACAAATCCTACATTTTCCATTCTTAGGAACAATAACTAATGGGGATACCCACTTACTATTTAAAATAGGGTAAATAAAATTGACATGTGGAAGTTTTTGGAGCTCTTCTTTCACTATATCTTTTAAGGATGAATTCATTCTTCTTTGGGTCTGCCTAAAAGGTCTAATTTGATCATTGCTATAAATATGGTATATAAAAGTATCTGGATGAATTATTTTCATGTCAGAGTAATCCCATGCAAAAGCATCGAACTGTCCTTGAATCATTTGGATCATTTTTTGTTGTTGATCTGATTTCAAGCTAGAATTGATATATAGAGATTTTACAGGATTGATTTCAACAATTTGAACAACCGACTCTTCTCTTTGATTTATTAATTATATAGTGAACAATGTAGAAGTGGTGGGATTCCATACCTCCTAAAATTCAGGGCTGAAGATATGGGTATATTAAGGAAAATATTGAGGATATTCAATGCATTATGTATTAGCTAAAAATAGGCTTATCAGTTTGTACTTGAACTCCCTTTTCTTGCTCAAGTGTTAACAAGAGTTGAGCACAACTATCCTCCCCATAGGGATTCTCCTAGAATAAAGGAACTTCAATGGTTGGTTGGGCAGGAGAAAAGAGAATACATTTCTGACTGTGGGTCCCACTAGAAATTGTCATCTCCCCAGACTGAAAACTAATAAATGCATCAACAGTGACCAACCAAGGTTGACCAAGAACAACTAGATGTCCAGATTTGGAGTATTTAGAATGAATTACCAAGAAGTCCACATGATACTCCCAAGAGGCTAAGGTGATTGTTACATCATATAGACTTCCTGCTGAGCTAATGACTAATTTGTCTGCCAATTCTAGTAGGGTTTGTGTTGGCCTCAACTGATTTAGTTGCAGCATTCGCATGGTGTCAATTGTGATAACATTTATTGTTTCTCCTAGATCAATAAGTGTATTTGACAAAGAAATACCATTAATTTCTATAGTCACCACTAGATTTCCTGGATCATTATATTTAGATGGAATTTCTTATATAAATTATGGCAGTTGTCCAACCACCTGTATAACAAGAGGTTCCTTCATCTTCCTCCCAGGATTTTTAATGCAAAGATCCATTATAATTTTGGAATAGATAGGAATATATTTGATGGCTTGTAGTAGGGTAATATTTACACATATATTCCTTAGTTCAGCTTTTAAATCATGTCCTAGAGGGACCTCAGGTTTCTTCACAAGTAACCTTTCTAGATAAGGTGGAAGATTAGTTTTCTGGGGTATTTTTTATGGTTGAGGAGTGTGAGGATGGATTTAATCTTATACATGGGTGTCTTCTTCTTCTTCTGGTTGATTATCCATTTGTTCTTATTCTTGGATAACCACTTTAGAGTTTGGTTTATTTAATACCTTCCCAGATCTTAGTTGAATTTCATTTAGTGAAGTAGGAGTTATTACATAAGTTGGGAAAGTTTGTACTTCAATATTTTGTACATGTGTAGGTCTATTGTTCGGATTAGGGATGGGTTGTGCAGGAATAGGGGTAGGCCAAGGGGGTTTTGGATTAGGTGTAGCTTTCATTTTTTTTTTGTTGGTTTGGGTTCAAAGGCAATGTAAGTTGTTGGTGTAGCTGAGAAGGTGGAGGTAGAGCAGGTGGATTAAATCCAAGTAACAACTAAGAGATATTGGAAGGATATTGTGGGTAGGGAGGAAAYGTTGGTGGYTGAAAAGGAACATTCTCATATGCACCCCCCCCTTCATCATTGTTTCTAAGGTTGGAATTATGGTTGTGTCCATTGAGAGTAAGGCATTTGAGGAATCCATKGTTGTTGTGAGTATTGTGTGGTAGGGTCGAAAAACATATTAGGATTTTGTTGTCTCCATGCTCTCTTAGGGGGATATGATGTTTCCCGAGGTTCCCCTCCTCCATTAAAAATGGCTTGTAGTCCAAGTAAGGAAGGGTACTCATTGGTAGGCTGGTCCTCTGTATAGATCCCACAAATTTCAATGACATTAAAAGGACATTATTTTTCGGTATTCATTTTCCTACACCAAGGACAGAAAATTGTTAAAGTAGCATTTTCTTCTTCTTGTTTCCTTTTGATTTTCATGGTGTCTAACTGGGTGTTGATTGTTTTTAGGATGTATTTTTTGAATTTTTCTAGGATATTCCATATTTCTATACTTGTAACACCTCCTGGAGTAGGTTTAGTAGTTCTGTTTGTAGGATCCCTCACACTTTTCCCTCTTTTGGCTTGGCTGCAAGAGTACCTTTTACAATACTCTGCAATGTATGCAAATGGATTCTGATATACTTCCACAGAACTCATGAGGTTCAGTACCTCAATAAATTCATCCATTATACCCTTCAGGAAGATGATCCTAACCATGGTTGTGTCTAAGGCGAATTATTTTTTCTTTTGATAATTGTAGAGGAACCTTTCTAGGTAATCTTCCAGACTCTCCTCCTCAGACTATTGCATTTTAAATATATCATTCCTAGCATCTCTAGGTCTTCAGTAATCCTGATATTTCTGGAGGGAAGTTTCTTTCATACCATCCCAAGATAAGATATTATGTTCTCCTAGACTCATAAACCACCTTAATGTTGAGTCTTTAAGTGTAGCTGGAAATAGTTTTAATTTTTGTGCACTATCAGTATAATTGTAACTTGTACATAGTATATAAAATTCAAAAAAAAAAATGAATCAAGATCTTTTGTTGACATACCATGGAAGTGAGGTAGTGATGACAGTGGAATATTGTTCATGGAAATATTTCCCTTGAAACATACCCCCTGAAACCATCCAGATGGAAAAGATATGTTGAGACGATACCAACGTCAAGTGGCCTCATGGAAAAGAAGAACTAGACATGCCCTTGAAACATACCCCCTGAACCATCCAGATGGAAAAGGTATGTTGATGATACCAACGTCAATTGGTCTCATGGCAAAGAAGAACTAGACAGATTCTTTGAGCACCTCAATGGAATTTCTGAGAACATCAAATTCACCATGGAACTAGAAGATAACAATAGCATACCCTTCCTAGACGTACTTATGACTAGGAAACAGGATGGCACACTTGGGCACAAGATTTTCAGGAAGAAAAATCACACAGACAGCTACCTTCACGTCGAATCCCACCACCACCTCTCTCAAAAGATGGGGGTTCTCAACACCATGGCCATAAGGGCAACAAGAATTTCCGACAAGGAACATCTTAATGCCCTTGAAACATACCCCCCGAAACCATCCAAATGGAAAAGGTATGTTGATGATACCAACGTCAAGTGGCCTCATGGAAAAGAAGAACTAGAAAAATTCTTTGAGCACCTCAATGGAATTTATGAGAAGATCAAATTCACCATGGAACTAGAAGATAACAATATCATACCCTTCTTAGACGTACTTATGACTAGGAAATAGGATGGCACACTTGGGCACAAGGTTTTCAAGAAGAAAACTCACACAGACAACTACCTTCACGTTGAATCCCACCACCACCCCTCTCAAAAGATGGGGGTTCTCAACACCATGGCCATAAGGGCAGCAAGAATTTCCGACAAGGAACATCTTAAAGAATAAATAGACCACTTAACTAAGGTATTTAAGAACATTGGATATAGAGATAGAGACATCAAAAAATAAATAGATAAGAAGGAAAGAAGGACTCGTACACAGAATGATCAAACCTCCAACATTAAAGCCTTTCTTCCCTACAGTCGGGGTGTCACAGAGAAGATTGCCAAGGTATTAAAAAGAAAAGAAATTATGACCTCCTTCAAACCCCTAATTACTATCAGACAAAGAATGAAGTCTGTAAAGGACCCTATAGACCACCGACAAGAGAAAGGGATCTACAAGGTCTCATGTTCATGTGGGAAATGTTACATTGGTGAAACTGGACGATCATTATAGGTAAGGATTAAGGAACATAATGCAGATATTAGAAATGAACACACTCGCACTTCCGCCTTATCATAAAACTCCCTCAAAACCAAAAATCATGTTTGCCTTGAGGATACCAATATACTAGCAAAAGAGGATCACTACTACAAAAGACGCTTAAGAGAAGCTCTAGAGATAATCAAGCACCCCAAAAACATGAACAGAGACAGTGGCCTGGAGGTAAGTATCTTTTGGCACCCATTAATCAACAAAATAAGGGACCATCATGGACCAAATCAGGTATGACACTGACCTTTTCTTTTCCTTTCCATGCTTGTTTCGGTTTAATTTGAATAGGTTATTAGGTTTAGAGGTCTAATTGTACTAGTCTCATTACTACTATAAGAATTCTAATTTAAAAACTTGTCACTATATATTTTATTAATTAAACCCTCAATAAATACCCTACAACTTATATTAAAACACTATCAATTCAAATAATAAGTTATGATTAAAACCTAATTGCTTAAAAACCCTAAATGACTAAAAATCTAGATTTATATACGTATTTACACACTACTATCAATATTTACACCTAGTTATAATATCCACTCTTAGGTAATAATTATTAATTATTGACTTATTAATTTAACTGATTTTTAATAATCACAAATAACCCTACTACATATATATTAACACTTTTAAATAATTAATTACGAGAAAAACCTAATTACCTAAAAATCATTATGACTAAAACCTAAAAATAAAAATAATAAATAAATAACCTCCTAATTCCGAAATTAGGATAGCCGACTTAGTTAGTAATTTTTAAATTAAAAATTGTCTTGCATCTAAAGTATTAATTGACAATGATCAGCTAGCTTTCATTCGACGATTAGTCCTGATGATGAATCCTGATTCGGATTCGAAACATCGATGACGAAATGACACCAACTGTGGATTATCCGAACAACGCATGCGAAACTCCTCACCACAGAAACTTGAAAACAACAATCTCTGGTAATCTCTAATATTGGGAATCTAAATGTCTCAATTTCATTATTTTCATTCTCTTCCTCATCTGCCATACTTCTGAACAACACATTATAGGTTGCAGGTGATGTTTCTCCACTAAGTGCTAGTTCAACCACCGGATTGGTTGAGATATCCAATTGTTCCAATACTTTGTGTGTTGCTCCAATGGAAAATTTAGCCTCTTCTACCACTTCCTCTGTCTCCTTTCCAACTCCTTATGATTGGGTCGCTAGAGCTCCCCTCACTGTTTTTTGTGATATGTTTTCAATCTGCACAATAGCTTCAGATTCAGGGCCTTTGGATGTACTTTCAATTGTTGCCTTTGAACTTTGTCCTATGAGAATTTATCCTGCACATAAATTAGCTAAATTAGTGTGGGGGGGGTTTATTGATTTTTTTGTAACTTTGGGGGGGTTTCTTAAATTTTCTGTAACTTTGGATGCAATAAATCTACCTTTACTATCCCTATGTCTACGCATAAAAAGAAGAAGATCTAATACTATCACACACAAACTTTAACTATTGAAGGTAAGAGGACAACCTAACTTTGGATAAACCCTCATGTATTACCATCTTCTCTCCACCCTTAGGTCGTCCTTAAAACCAATCCAAAACCATAAAATCAATCTAATTGAAATACTAACTATTACTGTTTACAACTCCCTGACAACGACGCCAAAATGTTGGTGCAATTATATGTTCCATATATTGAAATAATTTAATATGTCAATCTGGTTTCGTAATCAATAGAGTTGATGCACTATATATGTTGATAACTGATAAGTTCCTATGTCTGATGAGTATATCTTATATAAGAAACACTCCAAAATAAATACTATGTTTCACAATCTTCAAACAACACTCTCCACACAGTTTAAAAACTAGAAAGAAAAACTCATAAACAAAATCCCAACAAGCATGTGATCTAAAGCTCTTTCTCAGGTGATGAATATGTTCATTTATAGGCTCATGAAAGGGAAAGATGAACTTTGACTTTGTTTCCTGTAGAAACTAATCTACCAACAATCTATAATTACCACTCTACACATTCTTAAAAGAAAGATCAATCAATCCTAGAAGAAATACTAGGTGTAGTAAGATACTCTATTATAGGTGCATGTAGGGTGAGAGATGGAGATCTTGACTGTGCATGTATTTGCAAGATGTAACCTAATCAATTATGGAAGAAACTCTAGGTGTAGTGAGATACTCCATTATAGGTTCATGTAGGGTGAGAGATGGAGATATTACTTGTCCTTATATTTTCACAATGGAAACACATATTAAAGCATTCATTCTAGAAAATGATTGTCTACACAAACACTCACAAGAATAACAAGTACTTATTCAGAGATCTATATTGCACTCGGAAATCTATATTGCATTCAAAAATATCACTCACTCAGAATTACCACACATTTATATTGCATGCTATCAAGTGTCTTACTAAAACATAACATAAATAAAGTTAGATGATATGATCGAAACACATAATTATTCTATCCACACACAAACCAAAATTATATTCACAAATAAATACAAGGAAGCTTACCTTGGTTGGGTCATTGGGCCCCTTTCGTACCAAAAAGGTATCTTTAAAAGAAACTTACAGAAGGAAATATTTGATCACACACAAAGATTCCATGAACTACAAGTTATATCATTACTTCATAAATATGTGTACAATCAACAATCTTCAAGAATAAAATCAACAACATAACAATGTTTAACTATGTCTATGTATATCCATCATCTACAAGGCTCTCTCTTTTAAAGAGAAACAACCGTTACAATCAAAATCTAGAGATAACATCAAATGAGTGCACAAATATTACAATTGGTTGATGTAACGTTTTTCAAGGGAACGACTTCATACTCATGACACTAAGTGAATGAGAATCAAGTGTATCATGGTATTCAATGAAAAAATGATGTTTTTATACTCAGACACTAAGTGAATGAGAATCATGTACTCTATATTCAATGAAAAAATGATGTTCGAGCCAACAAACTCCTTGGACCCATAGGAGAAAAAAATATTTCCCAAACAATTCAAGCCCTAGCCATTTCTAAACTAGTACCAGATGCGCACAAATGGAACGGGAAGATTAGTATTGGAGGCACGCAGTCAAATATGTATTGGTATCAGACTAGCATAGAAATAGGTATTGGATGAGCATAAAAATAGGTACTGGATGAACACAACATAGGTACCAGACAAGCGTAGAATAGGTACCGGACAAATTGAATAT
Organism: Picea sitchensis; assembly: GCA_010110895.2. NCBI lineage: Eukaryota > Viridiplantae > Streptophyta > Pinopsida > Pinales > Pinaceae > Picea > Picea sitchensis. The sequence goes on from SNQJ01S0004752.1 coordinate 17,600, forward strand.
CGAATGAACACTGAAACGGGTATCGTATGAGTAGGAGTTGTGTCATAAGGCCTGCTTGGATCAATCAAAGTAATCAGAGAGAATTTAACATCAATTTTTCCATTCCAATTATTAAGAAATCTCATAAATCATGATTTAAACATAAGTTACCTTATATATACACAAGAATGGCTAAAAGACACGTCTTTGAAGAAAATAGGCAAATAGTGCATATGTCTGAGGCAAAGTTGGTCAAGATATAGGACAAGATAAGGTAATTGGAGGCATCAAAAAGGAGACCCAACACTTTCTATGTAGAATCATAGTAGAAAAACTAATGTAAGTTAATAATTTGTAGTCGTCGCATATAGTGCACGACATCTCACAAGTACATTTGAAACCTTGGTTGATAAGATTAAATGCACAAGTGTTCCTGGTCCAATAGAAAACATATAGAAACACTATTATTTTTGGCGCCATTGCCAGGGAGGTGTCAAGGGCACAATATTATTTCTTGTATTGGTTATAGATGACACATGGTATCAAGATATACAAAGATGATTGTCAAATACATTCCCTAAGATATCTCATACACAGTGTTTTTCATTTAACTTAGGTCATAAAGTTGGATGAGTTAAAATTCGAAAGTTTTTTTTGTGGTATAGTAAAAGCCACTCAAAATACTAATATCTTTTGCAGTAAGTTTGGTGAGAGGAAGGAAGCATTGGTGAATGAAGACTCCACTAGAAAAAGAGCCAAGGGAGAAGCATCCAAGCTTGTGTCTACATTGATTAACAGGTATGTGGGCAATCCCTATTATTTCCATCACTAATATGTAGCATTTTGGGTTGATTGATTTCTTAGTTTCATTGTATTATCATCTTATTCCACCCATGTTCAATCCCTCCTACATGTTTCCTTTACCTTTTATTTTCTTCATTCTCACTTGTAACACCTCGATTTTAATCCCTATGAAATATAATGTATTATGTAAATACAACATTAGGCAAGTGAGCTAGTAAAGTTGAAAAGGGGTCAAAGTGCCTAGGAAATGTAATACTTATACATATGCATTAATAAAACAAATACATTGATGGTTGCAAGATGGATAAGGACAAGAGATATGGGGCTATGATTCCACAAGAGGGGGATAAAGAGGCTAAGTCTTTTTATTATATTTTATTTACCCATTTTGGTTTTAATTGGGAAAAGTGGTTATATGATCTTCTTGGGGGGAAGGCCATGTGAGATTCTTAGGAGGAAGGCCATGTGGTCATTATATTCTTCGATACCCTCCTTTTCAGAGTTGTGAAACTTCATCAATATTTTTAACTTCAAGTGTTAAGGTATCGAAAGAGAATATTCTTCGATACCCTCTGATCGGAGCAGTGAAGATTACCTAATATTTTGAACTCCAAGTCATAAGGTATTGAAAGGGAATATTCTCCGATACCCTCTGGTCGAAGCGACGAATATTACCTAATCTTTTGAACTTCGAGTGATAAAGTATCGAAAGGGAATATTCTTCGATACCCTCCTTTTCAAAGTAGTGAAACTTCCTTGACTTTGTGAAATCCGAGTTATAATTTATAACGGTATCGAAAGGGAATATTATTTGATACCCTCTGGTCGAAGTGGCAACACTTACCTAATCTTTTGAACTCTGAGTGATAAGTTCTTATGGTATCGAGAAGGGAATATTCTTCGATGCCCTATTTCCAGAGTCCTTGTTGAGCTCGATTCTTCAACACTTCAAATGGGAACCTCCGACAGATAGTCCAAATATATTCCAATTTTAATATCAACGGTGCAGATTGCCCCATAGGAAAAACTACTCCATAGTGGTAAAAAAATAGTCTGGAGCCAATTTCGTATTTTGTCCATAAATGGAGAATATTAATTCATATTTGAATGAAACTTATGGGTTAATTCCGTAGATATTAGCTCTACAAAAATGATAGAGAGGGTCATTGTTCATTTCTGTTTGGATTTGTCAGAAATTGTGAAATAATGGTTTTTAAAGATCTGGGTCCATATCATTGGCAGAGGTCTAGATTAAGCTAAAATTCATTGAGAGTGTCCATAAAGAAGACAAAGAAATAACCCAAGAAAAAAATGAATAAATCCTAAGGGGATTGGAATGGGGATGCTAAAATAGGCCAAAATCTACTATTCTGGGCCACTTTTTGGGGATTTTTTAGATTTTTTGTTAGGTAGCTAGAGAGGTAGTAGTGGGGGCCCAGAGGGCCCATAGTGATAATAGTGGAGACCATTCAATGTAAGTTGGACAAGATCCACTATATTATTAAATAAGACCCACTATGGTAGTTAGATATAATAAATGGGTAGTTATATATAATAAATGTAAGAGGACTTCTTAGAAGGTTCTACTTCTATAAGATTCATCCTCTAGAATGTTCTTAGGTGATGGTAGCACTATATAAAGAGGTTCAAGCAATGTAATGGGATATGAAGAGAATTATTGTATTTGGAGCGGTAGCTCAATATGAGGATGCCCCCTCGAAGAGGCAAGTGAACAGGAGAGGATCCCTTCCATAATAGGATCCATTGTACAGTGTTGCCCTACCTTAAGGGTTTGGAAAAGTGTGGTTTCTTTTATATTGCTATGTGGATCTATTTTGTATTCAATATTTGTGGTGATTATATTTGTAGATCTATTCAGGTACTTAACAAGTGGTATCAGAGCACTTTCCTTGGCAGACATTGTGGGCAATACTTTTTATTTTTGCAGATTTCCTCTTACATTTATTATATATAACTACCCATTTATTATATCTAACTACCATAGTGGGTCTTATTTAATAATATAGTGGACCTAGTCCGCCTTACATTGAATGGTCTCCACTATTATCACTATGGGCCCTATGGGCCCCCACTACTACCTCTCTAGCTACCTAACATTCATACTTTCTTAAATACACAATCTAAACAAGAATAAAGAGATATAGTATAATCATTAAGCAAACATACACATCCCTGGGTCGTTCACTGTATATCCCATTTCATTACATAATTATAGCTCAATTTCACAGGGTATGAGAATACTTATATATTACAAGTTGCATCCAACTAACTGATTGTGGGTGTGTGCCTTTCCACCCAACCATAGGCTTAGAGGCATTCATTCTTAGCACTCTGACCACCCATGTGCCAAGCCATGATATCACTAGGGAGTTTACGACATCTCTCATAGAGACTCTCTATGTCTCAGCGACCCTGCGAGGTTTATCAAATGCTTCCTTGGCATCAAGCTCGGGTTCAGTCCCTCAGGTCATGTTCTCTGCACTTCCTTCCGGTTCGTGCATCTCCCTTACGAGTTTGCACTCTCCTCACATCTCTTGTTGTGTCTTTGTATGTATCTTACCTTCCCTCCTCTGGAAGGTTTTTGACCTGTCATGTTCCTTCTGTCAGAAGGAAGCTCGAGTCTGCAGGTCTATGTAGTACTTCGAACTGACATCCCACGACTAGACCATGCTTCCATTCATGGGGGTGGTTGATAATTCAACCACTGGTCCTTTCTTCATTAACTGATTTATTTCCTCTAGAGATATCATGGCTCGTACTTCAAGGCTTTACCCCCCCAGCAGTCAGTTGTGGGCAGTTTAACAATAATGCATTTACATTATCTGCATGCCTTAGCATCGTAATCATATTTTATGATTAATTACAAGCTGGGGGAAACAAGGTGTTACATTAAGCCTATATAAAGTTTCCTTCAATTTGCAAACATGAGACTCATCATGTATCTTTGTGGTTGCTCTATGTACACTTATTTTGCGCTAATGGAGAAAGTATCTCGACATAATCTTCTCCCTCTTACTAGGAGAATCCTCTAGCCACAAATCTTTCTATGTACTTCTATATGCTGCCATTTGCAGCATGCTTGATCTTGTAGATCAACTTGGAAGTCACCACTGAATTCCCTTCTTGTCTCGGAACCAAGGAAAAATCCATATCTCAGTCCTTCTGGCTGACTTCCTCCTCTGTCACTATAGCAAAATATATTGAAACAAGAAAATCCTCCCATGAGATCTCATATCTCCTCGAAGCCTCTGAAGCTTTGATCTAGCCTTCTCAACTCATGGCACATGTATGTGAGTCCTGGAAGACGTCTCTCTCTCCCATATGAATATGAGGAGGAATAATTTATGAATGAAATTATTTAATACACTAACTCCCTCTGAGATTAGGATCACTATGAGTCTGTGTGCTCCCTCTAAAGCTTGACTCCCTATGATTCTATATAATATTTGGAATCATATTCTCCCTCTACATGTGCTGACCTCCTCTAAAGTATAATCTCCTATGGACTGTCTTAGGGAGGCTTCTCCTCCCTACTGGATCTTGAGGGATGACTCCCTCTAAAATATAGCTCCTTATGAGTTGGTACTTGGTGGGGTAGTCTTCCTCACCACTAGTGGAGACATCTGCTCCTCCTCATGATATGGCTCATCAATTCCATATGTCTACATCCCCTTTGCATCCTACAAAGTATCACAGGGCCATGTTGGTCTCTTCCTGGTCACTGCAACGATTATGGGTAGATCCTTCTGCCTTTACTGACTCTTCATGATAATATGAAGAGTAATCAACTAAACAAGAGGGATATGTACGATCATTTTCAAATCCTTATGCTCCTTACAATCGATCTCCATATGAGATACTTTGTATCTGCAAAAGTATCATTCTTTCCAGAAGGTTCTAACTTCGTCCTCTTCTCCTTCGTTACATGGGTGTGTACGGTCATGTACACAACTCTATGTCTAGATAGTCTGATATGTGTCTCAGCTAGAGACCATCAAATATGTTGCCTCCTGCAACCTTCATTATAGCTCCCTCTCAGAGCTATCACCTGTGACCTGCGACCTGCCTGGAGCAAGAGTCAAAACAAAATACAATAATAGGAAGAAAAAAAATTCAACACTCTTCCAGTGTTATGACCAATCATTCTTCCATGGTAACCTGCCCGGAACAAGAAATAAAACACAACATCTCCTAGAAGAAATCAATTTCATTTTGCAAACAAGTGCATCATTAATACTGGACAATGAGCATTTACTGATATGCAAATCATACCAATAATATTCAAGTGTTACTAAACATTTGATAGCAATAGCAGTAATAGGACTCTAAAGATTGTTATTCTAGTTACAACACTTAAATTGTAGCAATATAAAATATCAAACCTGATATGAAAACCTGGAGTCTAGTTGTTGCATGCACTAGATCTAAGATCCCTTTGGATCTATTGTCACTGCTTGGATAAATGTTTTTTTTCCAAGTGTA
>SNQJ01S0004752.1:23657-40948 GCA_010110895.2 Picea sitchensis
CCACAGCGTTGGCGCCACTAATAAATGTTAACTGCAGCTACAACTGCAAATGTTACTACTAATGCAACTGCTACTGTAACTGCAAATGAAACTGCAGCTGCTACTGTTACTACAATTGCTACTGCTACTGCTACTTTAACTGCAACTGCAATTGCAACTACTACTACAACTACTATTACTACTGGCACAAAGCAACTCAAAAGCACCACACAAACTTAGTGCAACTCTTCCAGAAGTAGCACACAAGAGAGATCACCAAGAACAACCAAGAATATCCTTCCCCAAGTAGGGTGCACTCTCCAAGAGAACCAGAAACTACAAATAATGAAACTGCAACTATAGTGTGCACTGCAGAAAGGAGAACTATGTGGTTGTGCAAATGAACTAACCCATATTTATATTTATACTAATCTGGGCGTTTGTATGGGGTCGTATTCTTATTCTAGGTCTTCAAATTTACTTTATTAATTCTATGGGTCGACTTCTTTTTTTAGGAATTATATTTCCACTTTATTATTACTTCATGTGGATCGACTTCTCTTCTACCGTTTTCTATTTCACTTTATTTTTTTTCTGGAGTGTTCATCTTCTTCTCTAAAAAAAAATTGTCCATGATGAAAATACATCCCACAGCTACCAAAACATCAACATAGTTGATATTTGTGTCTTCCTTAGCAAGGAGAAAGTAAGTGCAATTCGCATGCGACTTGTTCAAACACCAAGATGTCGGTGCTAACATGCAAACCCATGACTCTAGTGAGTAATAGATTATTTTTCCTTGAGAATCGCAATTAATACTTAATCGGCTTTTGAGGCTACGCTCTATCTAATTTTGTGTTGACAGACTTGCAGTCTCGATAATACGGACTTTGCTAAGAAATCGCACGGAGGAAAAATTTGTGGCGGCTATATAATTCTTGGAATTCCGGCACGTTTTAAGCGCACAATTATGTAATTCTTGTGTTTTAAGTGCAATTATTCTGTTCTTTCTTAGGCTAACGAAGTAATATTTAACTCCACAGATTTATACATTTATTTCAATAATCCGCATAGCAATTACCAAAAGAATGCAACAATGTAAAGTGAGTGTTGTTGCTAGAATGTCAAGCGAAAGTTTAAGATTTCTTTCACGCCACAACAAACTAGGATTATTTTCCAATCGCTTTGTTTAATCATAATACACAACGGCATCACGGAATTATAGGTTGTGATACTAATCGATGGTGATAGTCCTCTTATAATATTTGGTATTTACTGTGATGCCCCGATAATTTTCCTCCTACATTTATAATTAGTTGTGTTGCTATGTGGCTTCAAATTGATGTTTGGCAATTGAATACTTTCTTAAAAAAATTCCTGATTCTTTTTTTCTTTCTGGTTTGTTTTTCTTCTTCAACAGATTTCGATATAAAATGGTCAAAGGACAGTTGGTGGTCAAGGACAAGATTAGAGAAACTCTGGAAAACTGTACTTGTGGCCAAAAGTCAATAGATATGTTGCTAAGGACAACGAAAATTGACTAAAGGTCTCATAGTCAAAGACAAGGATAAGAGTTGTTCTAATACCAAATGTAGTGAATCAGTTTGATTCAAACTACACATCCAAAATATTTGGAACAGTGCAAAGAAATTCATCTAAATAAATAATAATTGAATAAGGATATATGAATATGATATACGAGATGATTACAATGAGAATGAGGATCGTATATATACCCATGTGGAGGAGAATKAGGACCGTATATATCCCCACACAGGGGTGCCCTTTCGTAAGAGACATGACCTTTCATTAAGGAGGTGTCCCTTCATTACATATTGTTATTGATTATTAATTAGTGTTAATATATATATATGTGTGTGTGTGTGTGTGTTGGAGATTGGGGGTATGCAGCTAGGGTTTCCCTGGCAATCAACCCCTTGCACTCTCTCCTGTTGGCTGAGTGTGATTATTCATGCGGCCTCCTTCGCACGGAAGACTCCTTCTCCTCGGAGTTACTCTCTTTTTTTTCATGTCTTCCTCATGGATTTTCCATGTGAGGCAATCCCTTCTCCCCTATCGTTTGTTATTCATGTGCGGTTCGGGCTCTCTCTAGATTGACGGCGGCAATTAGTGGCTTCTTGCGACCATGTGCGGTTCGGGCTCTCTCTAGATTGACGGCGGCAATTAGTGGCTTCTTGCGACATCACTCCTAGGGATGTTGCGTCTTCTCCTCGAGCCTTCCGCTTGTTCAGAGCTTATGCCCGGATCCATCCACCCATCGGGTGGTGTTGCAGTCACAGTGCCCGCTTTTTCCTTTTCGGATTGTAGTGTGCTTGTGGGTGCATCTCTAGGAGCATCATTGGGGTCTCTTCTCTCGGATATGTTGTTTCCTGGAGTGGTTGGTGGTTCAACCTTCGTGGGTGTGGATCTGGTATTAAGTCCTGGTGTGGGTGCTTCCACTTTTATCTACTCCGGGGTTGTAGTTCCTCTCTCGGGTTTCTTTGGTTGTTCAAGGTTTGATATATGCTCACATCCACCCTTTTAAGTGCCTATTGATGTCTCCATTTCCCACTTGACTTGGTTGTGCTGAGTTTGAGGGTCTCCTGCCTTCATGCAAGCAGGTTGTACCGGCACTTTGAGGTCTTGTTGGGAGGGCGTGTAGTTTCTGGTCACTTGTTGGTCGAGGTCTCCATCAATGTTCATGCTTTCTGGTCCTGTTGATCTGAGGATTTCATACCTCTCTAAACTGGTCCTTCCAACCTCCTGGGTCTGTTGGGAGTGCATTTTTGGGGTTTTCATCTCACGAGTTCTCTAGTCCTGGTCTTTACCCCACCCAATTTAAATTACTCCTAGTTCTTGCTTATTCTTTCTTTATGGCACTACCTATATATTTTTCCCCCTTTAAATCTTTCTACCCATGCTTGGGTCATGCTATAACTCCATGTAATGTGTTAAATGTAACCTACATAATGTAATTCTATATTCAATGAATAGAAATAATGCTTTTTTCCTGAGAAAAAAATATATATATATATGTATATATATATATATATATATTACACCAAGCTCCAGCTGCATGGTATGAACTCCCATTCTCCCACACTAAATGTTCTTACAACATCACCAACATCCATTTCCCCATGTCCTACAAAAGGGGTAGGACTTAAAGTAACATTAGCTGCGAACATGCATTGAACCCCAACCAAACAGAGTTGAACTTGGGCCTCGCCCAATTAATCCTGGTTAGTTACCAATTCCCATAAATCGAAATAATAATAAAAAAAACCATTGAAACCCCTAACATGCACTAGAAAGAATAATGAGGTATGCTCTTAGTTGCAGTTGAGACATGTAACATCAACACATAATTAATTCCCATTTCACAATGCATTACACTTATCTAAATTCCATTCTTTTACCATGATTCCTATGACTAGTACCCTAAGAAATTAGTGGTGGTTGTCTTGCCACAATGATACTAAACAAAGCAGATTATGACAACAAAATGAATGAGCATTTCTCGAGTGGCAGCTACAAAAGAGTTAAATGGAGATCCAACCAATAGAATTATGAAAGAAGTCTCCTTGGCAATTAAGAACGCTTCACTTGACATGGATAGTAAAGAGAAACTTCTTCCTAAGAATCTTATTATGTCAAGAATCTATGGATTTCCAAAAGTACATAAAGAAAATATGCTTCTGAGACCAATAGTCAACACTATTGGCTCACCCACTTACAAACTAGCCAAGTTCCTTGCTAACAAACTTAAAATCTTGGTGCGACGGACACAATCCTTTGTCAAAAACTCCACACATTTTATTGAAGACATTAAAGATATAAGGTTGGATGAGGAGGATATTCTTCTAAGTTTTGATGTGGTTTCTTTTTTTACAAAAATTATGATAGATGATGCAATAAAAACCATAAGCGAAATCATTGATGAGGACACAACCAAACTACTAAAAGTTAGTTTGAAATCTACATACTTTAGCTTTCAGGGAAGTATTTATGAACAAATTGAAGGTGTGGCAATGGGCTCTTTGTTGTCTCCGGTAATTGCTAATCTGTATCTGGAGAAATTTGAAAAGCAAGCTATCGATTCCTACCTTAAAAGCCCAAAATTTGGAGAAGATATGTTGGTGATATTCACGTAATTTGACCACATGGAAGAGATAGTTTAACAGGATTCTTTGAACATCTAAATAACCAATTTGAAAGCATAAAGTTCACAATGGTACTTGAAGAAAATAAAAGCATACATTTCCTAAATGTCCTAATATCCAAAAAGGAAAATGGATCTTTATCACATCAAGTCTATCGGAAAAATATTCATACGGATCGTTACTTCCATGCTAACTCTCATCACCACCTCGCTCAAAAATGTGGAATCATCAATACCCTGATCAATCGAGCTTTCTTAATATCAGACAAGGAACACATTGAGCAAGAACTAAAGCACCTAGAAAATGTATTCAAAACAAATGGGTATAAAAAGAAAAAATTTGATAGGGTTGTTATAAGAACAAAGAGGAGACCTAATACCAGAAGTAAATTCGATAGGGTTGTTATAAGAACAAAGAGGAGACCTAATACCAGAAGTATTGATGAAAACAAGGGAGGGAAATCTATTAGCATTCCTTACATAAAAGGTATAACTAATAAGATTGCAAAGATTCTAAAGAAGGGAAACATTAAGGTCTTTTTCTCGCCCCCTAACACAATAAAGAATTTATTGGATCACGTGAAAGATACTAGTGATCCAAAAAAGTAATTAGGTGTATATTCAATACCTTTCTCTTGTGGTAAACAATACATCGAAGAAACCGAGAGGTCAGTTATAATAAGACTAAGTGAACATTGCCCAGAATTGAGGCACAACAGAATTAAAAAATCAACCTTGGCTGAACACTCCCACAATACAGGTCAACATATATGTGTAGAATATGCAAAGATCATTGCAAGAATGGATCACTATGGAAAAAGAAATATACGAGAGAGCATGGAAATTGAATTAAATGAGAACATTTTGAATAGAGACGAAGGCCTAAAGCTAAGCAAAACATGGAAACCTACCCTTCAAAAGCTAAAATAAATAATAAAAACCCTGGTCACTATATGGTCGACTGACATTTTTAGATAAGGGTTGTTATTATTAATATTTTACAATAAACAAACCATTCATTTGAGCTAAAAATACCCCCGAGGATGATCCCTACTCTGGAATTGAAACGTCAAGTAGTTTCTTATAAACCAACATAGTCTCCTTATAAACATTAATAAGATATGTATACGATATCAATACATTACTCAAGTGGGATCATATAATTAGCATCCATTATCCATAACAAGTATTAAGTATAAAGTGAAGGGCATTATCCAAACATTTTTTAACTCCATTTTTTGTGATCAAACTAAAGAATGAATGTTTATTCACTATGGATCTTCCATCTATGACTTCCAACTCCTTTCAATACATTAGGACTTGCACTAAGTATTTAAGAAAACTACTACCTAATTCACCATCCATTTATATCATGACAACTTCACACACTGAACCAACTCCCCTACCCATTATAACCTAGTAGCAACTCCCCTATCCAATTTCAATACAAACCACATACAACCAAATTTGGATAGTGTTTCTTAGACACGCATGTGATAGGTATACTAGTTCCACCCAAATCACTAGTTTAATGTTTCTTGGAATTTGGTTAAAAACATGAGCAACAAACACTTTTGTAATAATCCCATATTTTTGAGGAACCAATATCCTCTAATTAATACATTCTCTATCTAATTTGTTTTAAATCTCTATGTTATACCATATTCTTGAAGAACCAATATCCTCTAGTTAATACATTCTCTATCTAATTTGTTTTAAATCTCCATGTTATAGAAACCTTTCCCTCTTTCCCCTCAATTCAAGTGTATCATGCAAACAGTAACTTTCTTCCAAGGCAAGGCTGTCATTTAACCATTGCTTAAAACAAGTGATGTGACACTATTTAAAAACGATCCTAGACCAAATATTAATACCATGTGATCTTAGTAGGATTTTATAATCCAATAACAAGTTATCAGCAAGCCATAAGGTATTTCCTTTGAATCTCATAGCCATAAGGTATTGCCTTTGAATCTCATTCCATGTTGGTGGAAGACAACCACCAAATGCGATACGTGTTACCGGTAAGTCACAACCAAAGTTATCTAAACATATTCAAAGAGTCTAATACCTAAATTCCTACTCTGCTCCAATATTTTTGGCGAAGTGTACTTGCCATTGAAATTTACAATTATTTTAAATTTTTGGCGAAGTGTACTTACCATTGAAATTTACAATTATTTAATCAAATAAAATGTTATTAGCTAAACATATTCAAAGAGTCTAGTACCTAAATTCCTACTCTGCTCCAATATTTTTGGCGAAGTGTACTTGCCATTGAAATTTACAAATATTTTAATCAAATAAAATGTTATTCAAATCGTAGGCCATTGATCTCGAAGTTCAGCTTACTCCGTGTTGGAACACAACGACCATAAATAAGCCCTATGTTATTAGATCACAACCAAATCTAACTAAACACGTTTGAAGAGTCTAGTATTTAAACTCCTACATTACAGCAATATTTTAGCAAAACTTAAAACCAATTAAAATTTACAAAAATGAGCAATTGAGTCTATAATCGTTATATTATAACGAGTTATTCAAATGGTATGCAATAGGTCTTGAGTTTGATTTTTATTTCATGCTTTACTATCAGGAGTAGAAAACCAAAAGTAGGTTTTGAGTTTGATTTTTATTTCATGCTTTACTATCAGGAGTAATTTCATGCTTTACTATCAGGAGTAGAAAACCAAAAGTAAGCCCTATGTTATCAGAATCATAACAGAAGGCATTATTAAAAAGCCTGGTATTTAAAATTCTACCTTGCTCCGATATATTTGCCAAAGTGTGGCTGATTATGGCCCTAGTATTTAGAATTCTACCTTAGTCCAATATATTTTCCAAAGTGTGACTGATTATGGCCCTTGACTCAGTAGGGACAACGAGTGAGTCACATAACTGAGTTAGCCAACTCAGAAGATCAATTCCGAGACCTCCTGTGAAGTTTTCCTTAAAATTGCCCTAGTATTTAAGATTCCTACCTTAGTTCGATATATTTGCCAAAGTGTGACTGATTATGGCCCTTGAAAATACCTTAGTATTTAAAATTCTACCTTGTATATTTGCCAAAGTGTGACTGAGACCTGCTGTGCAGTTTTCCTTTAAAAATGCCCTAGTATTTAAAATTCTACCTTGTATATTTGCCAATGTGTGACTGAGACCTCCTGTGCAGTTTTCCTTAAAAAATGCCCATATCCAACGGCAAGTGCCCATATCTAACGGCAAGGAATAATCGTAGGATAGTTACTTACAGAATTGAATTACGCTAAAACTCAAATCGACCCCTAAAATGCATGTTTTTAACCCTTTGGACTAAGTTACCAAAAGCTCAAATAAATCCCTAAATGCTTGCTTTTAAGGTGAAATAATTTAACGGGTCTAAAGTTATTAGTCAACCAAGTCATCAAATTGTTAAAAAAGCAAATCTCATGTTTTAGTTTTAACAATAGTAACACTCCCAGGGACTCAAATGCATGTAGACAGTCTGCTGTTATAACTTATTTTGGTCAGTACCATGTAGACAGTCTGGTGTTATAACTTATTTTGGTCAGTAAACCGATTTGCTATTTAAAATCTTGACTCTCTTATATTACTTCATTAGTTTGTCATTCCATTTTCATAACGTGAAAATGCTTTCCTAATATTTCATGTTGCGAATTGTGCACTGCTTTGGATCTCATCCTTCACGACAATGTTTATGTAATTTAGACGAATAATGTAGCTCAATACAGCGTCGCTAAGGCATGGCATAGTAAATCAAAAGAAATTTTAATAGTATTTCTTTAAAAAAGACAATACATAAGAGCATGGCTAAATAGAAAAGGATCCAGCAAAAGCAATTAAATATGGCACTCACATAAGAAGCTTGTGTTTTCGTCCATGGAAGTTTTTGGAAAAAAGAGTGTCAAGAATGGGTAGACCTTACTATTGGATAGTTTCCATTGCCATTGATAGAGTTAAAATGCACATTTCTTCTTTCATCGAAATCTATGTTGTTATGATCCTACACAGGAGTATTAGGAGAACTCGTATTAAATTTCTAGTCAAGTAAGCTAAAATATCATTTTTTTATTAAAAAAATTAAGTTTGTGGATACATAGTTCCTTTCACTAGTAGACAAGCATGTGACTTGGATAACGTAATGTTCTCTCTATTTGCTTAATGGTAATGCCAAGTCATTACATCCAATCAATTATTTTTGACACCCAAGTACAATGCTGCAACTGAATGGCTTGAAAGCTTTTACCTAAACTTGACCAGACATGGCCCGGCAATGCTAAAATAATTGCTCGCATCACTTCCACACAATGATGGTATTGGAATTGTGAGGCCCTTTGATATAAATAGAAATTCCAGACAATAGATTGCCAAAAAATTATTGCTACCGGTCTAAATACAGAATACACAAGCAACTTAAAGAATGTAGCATACCCCTTCCCCCTAACAGCATGTTGACCTGCACCAATCATGTCAAAACTGATACAAAAAATCTGTCATGAAATCTCTGCATCAGACCCTTTGATCAGCAGAGTAAGATATGCCACTTAGTAGAAACACAACTATGTGTCTCTTTTAGATAGGCTCGTATTCACATCACACAATAGGCCCGAACAACCTCCACAATTGGAGCTCGACACATCGGACATTTTCCACTATTGTGAAGCAATTCATTTGCACATTTTAAACAAGTACACATGTGACCACACCTGCAAAATGCCATGATATATGAATAGTAGTCTTCAAGAACCTTATTAACATGCTTCCTACTCATTAACTCATCAACACTTATCCCCCTCAGAGGATCTGTTTACTATCTAGCCTAATAAAGAAAATATTAAAGAAAACACAGGAGACCGACCATTAAGGGTTTGTATACCACCTGTACAATAGAGAATCAATGTGACTGTCACAGCAGACACAGCACAATCCTTTTCTTACAGTAACCCACTTCGATCCATCTATAGATTCCTCTGATACACCTGAAGTGCATGAAATGTCAAACAATTGCACATTATGATCCATGGGCTAGAAAATTTTGAAAAGAAAAGCGAAGTAATCAGCATCTTTCCATTTTTAACACAATAAACAAAACAGCAGCCAGACACTGTGCATCTAGCAATTGTTATAAATTATAACAGAACATGCATCAAATTCCACAACAAGATCAGCATACTAATTAAACATATTTCAGTTGATTCTCCCTCACAGTAAACAAAAGTATATCTATGCAAACACATTGCTTAGCTTTGTAAGATACTTTCAACTCAGACACACAATGCACAAGAAAACCACATGCTCTAGCAATGTTCCAAAACATAGACGGAACAAACAAATGGCAGTTATCACCCATGGTAGAATGAGGATAGTACATGATCAAGAACCTTAGTGACTTCAGATATGCTGTACAGAAGATGATAATAAAATCCCATGTCCAAGTAAGGGCATACTTGCTCTTTTTGAATAAGATTGAGTTCACAATTGTGTTACAAACATGAACATGCCCCATGATTACATTATCTCCCAGACTAAGTCCATACTGATTACCCATATTATGCCTAGCAATAGTCTTAGTGCGGCTACCAAAAATTATAAATATGAAAAAAATGGTGATTAATTGACTTGATAACAATTCATCCTGTTCACAACCTGAAACCAATTAAACACAGGGAAATAATCGATTTTTCCAAAATTGAAAAAATCAAGATTAATCGGAAACAATCACAAGTCAATGGGAATTAATCAGGCCTATGTGGAAAAGTGCCAATAAAGGTGGAAAACCAGATTTTGGGAGGGGGGTATTGTTCTTTTCAACTGTTGGGGTTGAGAGCTAAGGAGCTGGAGAGAGCCAAGCATTGATTTGAAGAGAGTCAAAGAATCGTTTTCAGTGCCTTTGAAGACTTTTTCTCAAAGTAGGGGATTGATTGCTGCCTAGGGTTTTCATTTCCCCGGTATGCGTTAATCAAAATTACACTTCAATTTTTATTTTTTTCAAATTTATGCAAGGGTTTGTCGAGTGCATATGCCTCTTGTTATCGTTTTTTCATGGATTATAAAACGATTTTAGAAGTTCATAGGTCTGTTTTTCCCAGCAGTCCTTTATGTTCCTTTTTTTGGTTTTTTGCTCTAGGTTTGAATTTTGAAGTTGGCCACTGCCTTGCCAATATGCCGAAGCCTTTACACCCATTATCATAGTATGGTGAATTGAGGATGGGATAAACAGAATGAAATTGAGCTGTAAGCTATGTGGAACAAAAACGAATGGAGGGTTTTACCGCTTGAAATACCATTTGACAATAATCACAGGGCATAATGTCATAGGTTGTGATAAAGCATCCCTAAAAGTCATCCAAGCAGCCCATGAAGCTCTTTGTAAGTTGGATAGAAAAAAGGCTGAGACAGTGACTGAAAAACTTGAAATTTCTGCTGGAGGAATCGCTATATCCTCCAAAACCACTGGTGTATCAGGGATTGGGGATAGTGAAAGGGACTCCACAGGTTCAGCTTCCATGAGGACTTCACCTTTCTTTGTTTTAAGAACGAGACGGGTCACAACTCCGTTAGATCAATGGTTAAAAGAAAGAACAAAGACAGGGTTCTGGAGAGATTTTCTTTTTGGAGAGATACCTTTGACCATTGCCAAGACCAATCTATTCTACCAGGGTATGTTTGATGTTGCCACTATTGTTGTACCAAAAAAGTATAACATCCCTACCTTGCGAGGGCCAAGTGCCTTCAAAAGGAAAAGGCCAATATAGGGACACTTGAATGGAGGGACCAGGTTTGGAATCTCAAATGAAATAGCTCGTCAAGTTTGACGGTTTTGTTAACTGCATTACCCCTTCTGACATTTTTAAAAGAATGATGACGGTTATGGGGAATTTGTAATCTTATTTGACAGGAAATTGCCCATGACAGGAAATTTGCCTGTCAAATTCCATCCCTGGGAGGAGCTATGGAAGTCATGGGAGGCCACTAGATGCACAGTGATGTCCAATGGTTGGACAGATGGGAAGAGAGGGACCCTTCTTAATTTTATGGTAAACTGTCCCAAGGGCACAGTATCTATAAAATCCATTGATGCATTGGCACATGTTAAAGATGCAGTGTTGTTATCTGAATTGTTGGATGAATTTTGAAGTAGGTGTGCAGCGTTTGCTGCAAGGAGTCACCAACAATGCTACTAATTATGTGGCCACCAGCATGTTGCTAATGGAAAGGCACCCCACTTGTGTTGGACTCCATGTGCTACTCATTGCATCGATTTGATGGTTGAGGATATCGGCAAACTCACGTTTGTTAACTCAACCATTGATTAGGGAAAAAGCATCACCTAATACATATATAAGTTATAACCATTACAAATTTTGCCACCAGTTTCATTTCCCTTCAATCCCTTCACCATTGTGAATTGGAGTTGAAGAGGATGTTCCTTTCTAATGAGTGGTGCAACTACCCATATAGCACAAAACAGGATGAAAGAGCCATCCTTAAACTCACGAACAAAGATAGCTTATGCAAAGGAGTGGAGGAAGTGTACACAATTAGCAAACGTTTGGTAAAGCTTATTTGCTTCATGATGGGGAAAAGCCCAAGATGGGCTACTTGTATGAAGCCATGGTAAGGCCAAAGAAACTATCAATGAGAAAAGATACCCAAGGGACGATGGACTTCACAAACAACTGGTGCTCTAAGAGAGGGTTGACCAACGATAGCATGGGATGATCCATAGTCCCATTCATGCAGCAACACTTGTTCTTATTACTTAACACCGCCTTTTCTTATCCATGTAGTTTTGATTTTTATGGCAAGGTTATAGAAGGGTTCCATAAATGTCTTCCAAGTATGGTCCCCCTTGCAAATGACCGCATAATCATTGATAGAGAGATGGAGTTGTATAGGAATGCCACTGAACTATTTGACTTACACTGTTGTCCAAGAAAGAAATACTTTAATGCCAAGTAAGAAATTTTAACTTTGAATTTTAGTTACATCTTTTATTTGTTTTGTCACTTGTGTTTTGGTTTTGCTGGATTGAAATGCAATTTAAGCCCTTTCACTTTTTTTCTTATTTATCACAACCCTCTTACAGGTTAGAGTATCAATTCCCGGCTGATATGGTTTATGTCCACTATAATCTCTGAGTATGGACGAAGCAGATTGAGCACCCCCTTGACGTGGATGCCATTTCCTTAAAAATTATTGAAACCTTCACTGAGAGGAGGGTGGAGTCTAAGATACCTATTATAGAGGAGGCACCTCATGGCTAGAGGTAGAGGAAAAGTAGCCCGAGAATGTGCATGGGAGGACCTGGATGACCCACCCTTGTTAGAGGGGGAGGAGCTAGTCCAACAGGTGGAACATAATGACTGAGGAGACTTATGAGGCAGCCTCATCACCAGCCTATACACAAATTCATACTCGGGCACCCATCGGTAGATATCACACTGATGCTACAGGGCCTTCTAGTGGCAAACAAGCCCTCACCTTTTTCTGTAATAGGGGAGAAGAGAATTGATAGCTAGTTGTTAGGTTGATCTTTGTAGATAACTTATCATGATGAAATACATCATATATATATATATATATATATATATTTGATGCAGTGTTGAAAAAATCGCCAATTTTTTGCGACTTTTACCTTGAGCCAACTTTTACTATTGGAAAAATCGCGACTTTTTGTATTTTCAAAAAGTCCCGACTTTTACCAAAAAGTCTCCGAACCAAGGAACCTGCGGGCATAAGGGCTTATTTTGGTTTTATTTTTGGTCATTTGTGTTTTTTTGCTTGTGGAGAAGGAAGGAGAAGGTTTGTGGTCTTCCTCAATCACTGTGGAGGCAACTTAACAACCATCATCATCACCATCAAGGATTTCTAAGTGGAGCAAAGGTTCAATTTCATTTGCCAACCGGTGTTGAATCTTCCATTCATAGGTATGTATCTAGATTCTAAATCCCTCCATTCATAGGAGTGGCCTGAAGACATCATGGAGGGTGATGTGCAAACATCAGCACAACCTTTTACACTTAATGATACACCTACACCTGCACACACCAGTGGTCATCCACTATCAGATACAGGGCCTTCTACTGTCAGGGGCAGGCCTGACAAACAACCCCTTGTCTTTTCTCGTAAAAGGTGGAGAGGCGGAGGCCGACATTGATGTTAGATAGCTAGCTGCTAGTTTTGTTTCATTTGTCATTGTATATCAGACATCTACAGAATCCATCATCATGATGAATCATGAGATACATTTTATAATTATATATGTGATGTCATTTTGTATTGGAGAGGCCCTTCAGCATTCAATATAGACTTTGATGTATAATTTTTTATTTGGCATCCACTAGTGACTACATATATATCAGTGATTTCTGCATATTTATGTGCCAATGTGTTTATCTAATGTTGTTGTTGTTTTATATGTATAAAATTTTGAAAAAAATGAATATATTTTGTATTTTTTAATGTTTGTCGTGGTTTTCCAATTTTTTGCCGACTTTTGCCGAAACGATCTTTTCCGGACCTTCGCCGACTTTTTGCCGATGCCGACTTTTTCAACACTGATTTGATGTCATTTTGTATTTGTTATTCAATTTTGTGTCCTTGACTGAACAACTATCAAGATTCAGTTTCAACTTTGATGTATCATTCGGCATCCTATACATCTTATATATCAGTTTTTTTTTTCATATTTATGTGGCATTGTGTTATTTGATATTGCTATTGGTTTATATTTTGAAAAAAAATTGAAAAAAAATGAATATTCTTGTATTTTGAATGCTTGCCGACTTTTCCCAATTATTGTGAATTTAATCTTTTCGGGACCCTCACCAATTAATTGTCAACTACATTTATTTCGTCTATGGTCACTACAAATGATCCCAGCATAATAGGCATTGTTCTCAAAGCCTAGACAATCTAAGTACTTGTGTATGATCCCTAACAATATTGTACATCTGAACAAAGCCTCAAAGCTCAATTAAAATATCAGTCATACAGGGATTTGCAATGTAATTTCACCTATACAGTTATTCAATTGTGCTTATAACAATCTAACAATGAAAGGCTTTAACTTCATTCTACAAAAAGCTTAAAAATTTGGCAGATTTCTTGTGCAATCGTGAAACCTTTGTATATATGGCAAAGGTATCAAGTTCCAGGTGCTGTCTTGAAATGAGACCTTTAAAAGAACTTATATGGCAGCATGAAAATACAAATTTAAACTTCTTGTAAGCAAACCTACTGGAATCCCTTAATATTAATCAAACGCACAAATTGAGACATTTGTAACACCTAAAGTTTTGCAGATAGAAAATTTGATAACGCACATTTCGCAATGCTTGACAATTAATCAAATCTCTCTGATAATTAAAAATGCTTGAATATATACAAAATGTTAGTAGAGAATGAGGGGCTCAAATAAGATACTTCCATGGCAAAATACTGATTTATCATTTAAGGGCTGCAATAGCTAATAATTGTGAGATGATCTGGGCCTATGTAAAATAAATGCCATTATTCTGACTACTTCAAGGATGAAGTCAAATAACAAGCATTAAATTCGTTGTATGTATTTGAAACGTGAGCTAACATGTACTAAAAACTAACTGTCAAAATGCTTCGATGACAAATTACTGACCAGGTGCTGCAATAACTAAAACTGGATAATGTGGAAATATGTAAAATGATTTCCGATTCAATCTTGAAATCGCAACTTACAACATTGTAATGAAGTATTCATACTAGTCAACACCTACAACTCATGTTTTATCACTGTCGCCCTTTTAGCTTAAAAGGGATAAATTTTAGACCTTGCTTTTGCCAAATGTAGATGCCCCATGCAAATGTCCCATTTGAAACGAACGCACCAAAAAATACTTTATACTAGTGTTATTGGAACTGGACCAGAACCGGCCGGTCCAACTGGTTTTGCCGCCATACCAGTCTGTTTCGGTGTTTCAGACCAGTTTACCACCGAACCGGCCAGTTCCGTACAGCACGGCTAGGGACCACCAAATTTTAAATTTTGTAAAATAAAAAAATTACAAGAAGGTTCCTGTAGATATCCATTGAAAACAGCAGTCACGTGATACATCTATTGGAAGAGAGCTGTACGGACTGTTTTGAGCATTTTAGGACGATATAACTGGAAAAAACAGAAAGTCTGGAGGTTGAGTTGCTTCAATAGGAGAGATTACAGCTAATTCTGGTGTTTTTTATTGGTAATTAGTTTTTAAAACCAGAACCGGACATTGACTCGGTGACCTATCAACTCGGACATCGACTCGGACCGGTTTGATTTCAAGGACTCAGTTCAATAAAAAATACATTAAATAATTAAATTTTAATAAAAAATTTAGTTTAAAGCTTTCAAAGTTTCAAACCATGATTCCAAACCATTAGAGAGAAATGTAGAATCAATGCTTATAGGTTTACTTTTTGTGATCTACAGTTACCGGATATGATTTACTGTTAGAATTTACAAGTTTTTTTTTCTGAAAAGTTCTTCTGATATTAAACAGAGAATATTTACATAAAGCAGAGATATATACAAGGAACAGTACAACAAAATTAAGTCGAAATCAAATCAGAATAAGCAAAAGCATCTACAGCATTGGCATCTCTAATAAGCAGAGAACCCTTATCCTGAAGCTGAGTGCATACCTCTTTGTGCCAAATCCTATAGAATGAATGAACAAAACTATCCTCATTGTCAAAGATACACTTACAACTTAATTTCCAGATAGAGAACAAAGCAGTGAATCTTAAAATTTTGTTGGCTATTATAATTTACAGGTTTACTTAATTATAGTTTTGTTTCTTTTGTTACATTAAAATTACCTTCAGATTGCATTAATAATTTGTGGTAAACAACTGATATTAGGCTCATTACATACTAGAATAACTACAGAGTGTATCAACTTGGACATTTCAAGTGAGACTGGTCAAGATTTGTAAATTTTGGTCTCGAATCTTAATGGTATTGTCTTGTGGGAAACATTTAATTATTGATTACTCTCCTTCAAGAAAACGAGCTAGGTCAAAGTGGAACTCCATAGTCTTGGGCAAGATGAAGAAGAACCACAGTCCCAACAACTGTATTTTTAGTAACCTTCCATAGCGGTATCCCTCTTCTTGAAGAAGACAAAGTCAAAGACCACATTATTCCTCATATGTCTAGCAAGAAGACAGCTAAGGATATGTGGGAGGCTCTAGTTAAATTGTACCAGTAAAATAACCAGAGCAGGAAGATGTTGCTCAGGGAGAAGCTCAAAAGCACAAAGATGGCCAAGGAAGAGTCAGTGGTTACATATCTCACTAAGTTCACTCAGATCAGAGATGAACTGGCAGTTGTTGGGGAGACCATGGACGAGACTGAGTTGGTGAGGACAGCCTTGAATGACTTCACCAAGCAGTGGGATGTGTTTGTCCGAGTGGTGGTGGCTTGGGAGAAACTCCCTGATTGGGAGAGGTTATGGGATGACTTCACCCAGGAAAAGCTGCGAGATGATACCTCACAGGATAGCCAGCCAAAGAGTGAAGAAGAGGAGAATGTTGCTCTTCATGCAAAGAAGGGTAGTGGAGGAGGTTCCAAGGGCATAAGCAAAGTGAAATGCTTTGCATGTCATAAGACTAGCCACTATGCAAGCCAATGTCCCAACAAGAAGAAGGAGGCACAGGTAGCAACATCAGCATCTACTAAGATAGATGATTTTAATGGGAAATTTTGTATTGTCCCTTTCCAAATGAGTCTTCTAGAAGATTGGTGAAAAAGACTAGGTGATTCCCGTAGGCTATAGTTAGTGGGGAAAAGGCAATTAATTACTTATTTAATGTCATCGGTGTTAAATTTGGCAGCATCGACAGGCATTCTCCAATGAGAGACCATATGGGCCACCCTGAGGCTAGCTAGGGAGATTTGGAGAATCAACCAGTCTTGTGAGGTATTGACAAAAGCCAGGGAGAACGTACAAACTCTATGAGTCAAACCAAAAGTCAAGATGAACGAGATGCTATGTGAGTCTAATGCAAAAGTCAGGGGGAACGTACAACCTCTGTGAGTATAGACAGTCTAGTGCAAAAGTCAGGGGGAACGTACAACCTCTATGAGCATAGACAGACCAGTGCAAAAGTCAGGGGGAACGTA
>SNQJ01S0004752.1:40958-80622 GCA_010110895.2 Picea sitchensis
TTAAATAACTCAGCGGTGAATTAGTTGCATAATTTTTTAAGTTATTACAGCAAAGTATAATTTCTGGGTTAGTAAATTATTGGCAATAATTTCTGTGTGCTGAGTTATAGAAAGTTAGCATGTACATCCATGCCCACCATTCAATAACTCCTTACAAACACACACACCCCTCTCGACACACATGCACCTGAATGTGCATACCAACAGCAAATATTTGCCATGACAAGGACCTTCATTACTAACTTGATCATCACATTAATTAGTGAGATGGATAAGTTATGAACAGATTGGTAGATACCCACTTTTTTATATATGTAGCCTAGATCGACACTATATATACAAGCTGACATAAATGTTTTTATCAAATATGTTTTATGTTTTAAACCAATTTTATATTAAAATGATAAAATCCACTTGGGGTTTCTTTAAAGGGTAAGAGATAATAAACTATTACATTTTCATCCTTTTCACCACAAAGAATATTTTCAATCTAAAAACAGACTTGTGAACTCCTACAAATACCTGCATGTAGGGCCCATTGAGCTACCCCATGTTCACATATGGTAATTTTCCTACAGACAAATATTAAGCGCTTGCAATCAGAGGTTCGGTAAACCCCCAGCCTATTTTGTGTCTGTGTAATGGAGCCAGAGGGAGGTATGTTAATGGTCTCCCTTCTGTCCTTCCAGAGAGGCAACTGTGCAAACAATGCGAATAAAGAGGGATATTGGGCAGACCAACAAGCTAACCACCATTTGTTAATGTTGCAAAATATAGCATATACATAGGGATTTCTGTATATTGAGTCTGTACTGTAGTAATTATTTACCATCAGTTCATACTAGCATAATGCAATAGATATAGAACATCTATAAAGAGGCTTGCCTATAAACGACTCTTAAAGGAAATTTATAATTCCAGAATCCCAATCAACAATAAAGGTGGAGAATATTTTTCGCATAAAACAATCATTTGACTGGTCATATCTGTGGAACTAGCCTAGTCTAGCCTAGCTTCTCTTAAAATCCTTTACACAGATATCAGGGCAACAACTAAAGCCTAAATGCCTATACAAACTCTAAAGTGTGTTCCTAAATAGCAACACTCACAGGTATTATCTAAAAATATGAGCCTACCAGTGGTCATTACTTTAATACTATAATACATCTTTAACCATTTACACATGGCCAATACATTCAGTTCCAGGTTAACTGTGAATGGTTACAAAATAGGGACTTAAACTCCTTAACTGTGAATGGTGTCTTCTTTGAAGGGTTTACTACTTGCTGCTACAGTTTGCTGGTAGGGTTTTACTACTTGCTGTTACAGTTTGTTGGTAGGGTTTTGCTACTTGCTGATACAGTTGCTGATGTCTTCTTTGAAGGGTTTTACTATTTGTTGTTCCTACCTTTGTGGGTATCTTCCTTTGCTTAAAGGGTTTGACTGTATATTCAGTTCAGTTTTTGAGCAGCTGTTGAGTGTTTACATCAGCCCTTACCTTAGTCCTCCACTTGGCAAAACTGTCTACCTATATTCATGATAGAGATCAAAACCCTAGAGTTTTGATCCATGAACTTTAAAGCTGATTATCTGAGCATATGAAAGAGGATTACATCCACATGTGACAGGTACATTCTTCATTAGCTAGAGGTAAGCTAAGGTTAATTTTTGCACTCGGAAATTTAGATTATGTTCAGATTTATTTTCATATGTTCAGATCTTACTGTCTATATTTAAATCTGTTTAAATCATTGTTTTAATGTGCTGATCTACATTTGTTTTAGAGAACAGAAATAAAAAAATATCATTGTCTTCTCTATTTTTCAAATTCTAACAATATTAATGCATGATTGAGTCATGCAGAAAAAGGACAAACGGACAAAACAGACACAATATAAATGACAGCACACTTCTGCAGGTGTTTGCAAAAATATCAGAGAGCTCATGAAGTTCTAAAATCATTTCTGTTCCTTACTTCAAACTGGCATAAACATCGAAATATCTGGCATCCATTCGCCTAATTTAAAACACAAAAGCATATCAACTTTGTTCTCTAATACTTTTAGGCCCTAAAATGTCATATCCAATGTTTTATCTAGGTCTTCTATAATCTCATTTGTACTCCTTTTAATACGTGGTTTTGCATGTGCTTTTCAATTGATCTATCTTGAAATATACTCTAAGTGATTCCCTCTGCTTACTATTTCAAGGTTTATAACTTTTCATATGTGTTCCTTTCAGTACAATTTACCATTTGCTTCAGACAGAAAATCTGTCAACTAAGTTTAAAAATCTTGCCTTTGCTCAGTCTAAAGTTCAGAAAAAATCTACTGAAAACGCTTGTTGTATGTGATATCTATCTCAAGGAGGTCCCTAATGTGTGCTAAATTCACCATCTAATCTCTCCCAATGTCGATGAGTGGCTATCTTAAGATTGATTCAATCTTGATTTTATAGAAATATAAGAATACCAGGCCCCAATCTTAACATGTTCAGTATTCATAATCTTATTTCCATAGAACATACGCACCTTGGCCTTGGTTTGAACGATTTAGAGCAGCCGAAACTTCCTGCCTAACAGAGCGCTGTAATTCCAACTGCAAATCCATGCAAGCCTCCAACATGCGCTGCATGTTAATCATTCCTTGCTGCAGTCGTTCCATCTCAGTCCTTAAGTCATTTATAACTTCAAATTCCTGTAATACCAATACCCTTGGGCCTTAATTAAAGCTTAGCATCACATCTATACTTGAAAAGACTATGCATTACCTTCAATTACTTTAAAATGTCATGATTTAAAACATTACATATAGAGGTTGTCTTTTTCCCTAAATAAATTGTGGAGGGACTTGAAACCAATGACTTAAAAGATTTTCCTGTGTTCACTTCAATAAGCCTTATTTGTATCAATAAGATCTTATTACAATTTGATAATTACAAGGGAAAACACTTCACCTAAAATGTTTTCACCTAGCTAGGAAAGCGCTTCATGGTATGTATAGGGCTTGTGATCTCCTAGCCCCTTTTTTTATTTTTTACTTGCATTTGTACAGCTTAGATTGGGTGTATGCTTTCCTTGGGATCAATGCTAGGGAGGCACACTTCTTGATGTGGTAGTTGGCTTATGTGGCGTATTTGGCATCTTCTACAAGGGTGCACTCGTTGAGGAGGATCGGCGCTTGGCATGTGGAGTAATGACTTTGAAGGAAGGCGTTAAGCATTTGGAGGTTGGGTGCTTGGCCCTTGGAGCATGTTACCACCTTAAACATAGTTTAAGGAGGAAAACTTGAGTTGAGGAGCCATTGATTGGAAGGTGCACCATCTTGGAGGAGGAGCGCTTGACATGTGGACACCTAGCTTAGAGGGCAACTACCTAGTGTGACATGTGGACACTTGGCTTTAAGGAGCGGCACTCCATTTGGGGTTGTTTGTTGACTTAGCCTAGGGTTGCTTGTGTACTTAGCCTAGTGTTGCTTGACTTAGCCTAGTGTTGCTTGTGGACTTAGCCTAGGGTTGCTTGTGGACTTAGTCCTGACTCCTATCACTGTAGTCATTATAAAGGGAGGAAAGTATCTTTGTTAAGAATAACTACTTTGTATCTTAGAGATTGATAGTTTGTGTGATATTTGGAAAATCTTTGTTAAGAATAACTACTTTGGATCTTAGAGATTGATAGAGATTGATAGTTGGTGTGATATTTGGAAAATCTTGGAAGATCATGTATTAGACTCCTGAAAGGAATTAGTGCTTGTGGGATGCTAGCACTAGGGTTCCTTGACTTGTGTGCAAGTATTGAGTATTGTAACTTGTGCGATGCAAGTGTGTGAATCTCCTTGATAGCTTAAGTGATGCAAGTGGGAGATCTTGGGGTTTGATAGTTGGTGTGATGTTGGCTTGTTTGGAAGCTCCGAGGATTGGCTTGTAGAGCTTGGTGGGATGCCTTGCTTGGCCTTTGTATTGTTGATTAGGGTTTGCAACTTTGCAGTGATTGCAGATGCCCTAGCTGGGGTTAGGGATGCATTGAAGAGTCCATGGCTGGAATGAACTGATTGGATTTGTTGTACCAGCATGGAATGAGATGAGGTATTGTACTTTATCTTCATTACTCTGATAATATTGCTGTCCTAAATTTGTGATTGTCAAACTGATTTTTCTCATGTATTGAACAAATTTCATGGCTGTTTTAGTATACTGATTTATTAGGACGACGGTGCTGAATGCTATTTTGTTTTAGCATGCTTAATGAAACTTTCAAATCTCTTTGTTGCTGTTATATTTCCACTGTAATTGAAGTGATTTTCAGATCTGTGTATTGAGATAGATCTTGCCCTAAAGGCTGCTGAAATGATCTATGCTTAAGTCTTTGTGGTGTTTACATTCTTGAGTTTGCCTAGAAGTAGTGTCGAGCAAATTTCACGTTTCTTGCAGGTCCACTGAAGAAATTAGCTTCAGCACTATTGCTGAAAACTCTATGACGTAGATCCATGGCCTCAGAGAAGTGAGGTGGAAATTTCAGATTGGGCAGATTTTTTAAATTTCTACAGTTTTTACATGGGAGGCCTTGATTTTGGGGTCGGGCAGGTCTATTTATAGGACCTGGTTCCCAGTGTTTGACCCTATACTTTGATTGAGTAAGCCTTGTTCTTTTATTTTACATTTGTGGCATTTACATGTGGAGAGGGGAGCTAAGGCAATTCAGAGATTCGTCTCAATGGAGAAGCACAATTCTACAATTAACAAATTTTCAAGTGTTTGTGCGATTTAAGGATTTGTCAGAGAATTTATTTTTGCATTATGCAATATTAAGTCCAGACGGTCATTAGCTTATGAAAATATTGATTTTCGGTGTATGGATTGTCATGAATATGGACAGATAATGTAATCATGAAAGAAACTGACAGAGTTAAAACGTAACGAAATGAAAAGAAAATGGGAGGTAAAGCTATCAGATACTTCAGGTGCCGAAAAGAATGAAGCTAGTGCAAAGGATCAAGTTGAAGAAGATCAAGGAAGCTCAATAAAGGTTCTCCAAAGAAGGTAGAAGATCAGATAGATAGCGACTCGAGATTTTGGCTGACTGGTGAAAAAGGATGAATGGACAACTATGTCAAGGAAAGAAGCAGAAAAGACAACAGGATCAAATTAGGATTATGGCTGATAAAATCAATCTTCACTGATGGTTAGATGTACTAAACATCTCTCCAATGTAACTTTTAAGTTTTAGCGTATTCCATATAACTTCGTTCTACCTATAAAAAGGTAAAGATCTTATTACAATTGCATTTAAACACAAAAAGCTTATAACTTACAACATCTGAGCGTTGCAATGGATGGCGTGTCCATGTTGCCTGGTGTAACTCCTGCTGCCAAAGTGGATGTGCTGGTGGAGGTGGTGGAGGTGGTGGTGGAGGCACAAGTGGACGTTCATCTGGTGTGTTCGTGAGACCCTCATTCTGGGCTTCAGCTTCTTGTTGTGGTGGATCTTGCTCCTGCATAGTTGCTGGCCTCTGTACAGCTGTTTCCAGATCCCAGGCTACAGGGTTATCGTCTTGCCTTTGTATGTAGGATCTGATCAGTTGGTCCAAGCTCTCTCTGAATTCACTAGCCAAAACAGTTGAAACACTCCGCCTGAAAAGGAATTTATAACATTGTAACATCTTTCCTTCATAATTTTCCCATATACTCAAACTCAATCATCAAAGGAGAACCACCATCTTATCTGCTTCCATATGGCTAGATCAGATTCACCAATCAAAGAAAGCAAAAAAAATATGGTGATAGATATGCTTCAAAAACAAACCTGCCAAGCAGTTCTCGAAGTTCCATGTTGTTTGCAGTTGCATCATCTGAGGACTGAAAATTGTTGACTCTTCTTGCAGTTGCAACACTTTGCCAGACTCTTACTCCTCCCTCCGAAGGACCTTCTCCCCAGTCCCTTGCTACTCCCTGTGAAGCACCTTCATGCCAGTTCCTGCCAATGTCTTGCGAAGCTCCACCTTGCCAATCCCTGCCTACATCTTGATCAGAACCTCCCCGCCAATCCCCATCTGCATTCTCTGAAGGATCCTGCCAGCCCCTATGTAAGTCCTGTTCACTGTGTTCTTGCCATTCCTCTACCCGTTCCTCCGCAACATTTTCTTGCCAGTTCCCATCCCCTGCTTGTGCAGTAGCTTCTTGCCAGTCCACACCTACACTTTCTACAGCAATGTCATTCTGAGGCCAATCCCTTCTTGTTTCTCCTATATCACCCTGTGTCTCCTCTTCCACTACTGCCCTTGTCACTCTTTCGAGATCTTCAGTAGTTTCAGATTGATTACTTTCTTGCCTCTCACTCTGAGGCTCCTCTTGTGAATTGCTCTGTGTTTCTCCCAAGACATTGGACTGATCGTTTCTGGAACTACTAGAATTGCTATTTCCGGAACTACTAGAGATGCTGCTTCCAGAACCATTGGAATGGTTACCAGCGTGACCGCGAACAATGCTCTCTAATCTGAAGCGAAACCCTTCCCTGATTATCACACAAGTTATTTTATCGCAAAAATCATGCAGGAACTAACATAAAATTTTGAATTTCTAAAAGTAAATTACCACACTAGGTCAAAACATTCTAATTTTCTATGATCAAATGCCAGCCTATGTTGAAATGTTCCTCTTTGTGGTTTTACATGGTCTCCTATGAGAAACAAACCCCATTTCATAATGTTTCCTCTGCATGGTTTCTGCACTAAAGCAAGCATTTAAAATGAAAAGGAAAGCAGAAGGTTTTCCTAATTACAACTCTCAATGATTTGTTGCAAAGAAATTAAGCAAGTATAACATATCCTTTTGAGATTCCCAAACTCCAGTAAATGAGTACATTAAATCAAGAAACACCAATCTTCCATCACAAAAGACACCATTCTCAAATGCTTAAATTTTGAGTTTCAAACATAATCATTCTATGAGCACAATAGAATGCTTTAAAATGGTTCCATGGCATGATTCATGTTCTGAAGTAAGCATTTAAAACAATAGCGATCAACTACGAAAAGTACGCTTACTTATACAACATAGTAGGTTGTTGTTTGGTTGTATGATGGAATGTTATACTCCCAACCCAGGTTCTATTCTCGTAAGTGACATGACAAAGATTTGATGTTCTACAAAATTCAGTTTACCCTAGGTACCATCCTTGGAATGAGGAGAAGTGCCCAGTGGCTTTCCCCAGGAAATGCATTACACGGGGGGGAAAATAAACACAGTAGATTGTCAGAAGCAGACAAATACATAAGACGAATACATAGAAAATATAGGTACACCCATTGCTCAGAACCATCTTATCCTCTACCTTTGCCAGACATTTTAGATGAAGTGAGAAAAAATGAAAACTGCTCCATGTCAGCACAGTTCCACATACCTTGCCACATGTTAGCTTTACAATGACACTTGCAAAAAAGAGTAAGCAAATGAACAGTATCCAATGTTTATATGGAGTTAATCATATATAGAGCACAACACTTGAACCTTTAGAAAATCCCATACCTTAAACCAGATACAGTCCTGCGTTGTCTCAACTGGCCCAACTCCCTTGCAGCTGTTGAAGGAGGCCTCTCTTCCTCAGTTGCAGCTCCAGTGCGTAAAAATCTACCTCTGAGTAATGACTACAAAAGAGTATAAAAAACAATTACTCAGTAACACTGGCTCAATACATTAAATAGATTAGTCAATTGAAGAATGACTTATAATAAAGTAAAATCACAAAAGCATGCACTAACTATATCTTCTAGTAATATGATGCTGAATATGCAAAATATGGCCATCAGAAATTATAAATTTCTTAGTGTACCCATTGAAGCATTAAAATGTACACATAATAAAAAGCTTCCTCTGACAATTTTTAAAGGCATTATAGAATAAGGCATAATATTCTATTTGAGCCAATCTGAAGCAGAGTTGCAAAAAGGAAATACAGAAAGTAAGATAAGACAATTTTATTCATGTTCAACATATGACCACAAAAGTAGGTCAATGGGACTAAAAGAATACATCCAGTGTAAATACAAAGTGGGAGTGTGAAAGCAACTCCTAAATCAATACTAAAAGTAGAAAAAGATAATAACTAAGTATCTAGCTGAAGGCTAAATGCTCTAGCTAAGAACAGATAAAATAAGGTTGGCAGTAACTGTTTGATATAAAAGAAAACTAATCTTCTAGATAATCAAATAAAAAACAATTAGCAGTAGGATTCAGGAAGAGTACTACATAAGGCTTTTGTAATCATCCTTGGTCTGGTGGGATACTCCCACGTAATGGTAGCATTTAAGATTTAATGCAAGCATTTACAACTAGAAGAATATGTATGATGGTGTTGTATGATGTATCTATGTTACGAGAAACAAGACAGCAGCCATGGTTTCTATCAAAAAACTGCTTAGAAACAGAAAGTGACTGAAAACGCCATTTTCTATGGCCACTCCTGTTTTTGAGAGACACAAACATTTTCTCGAGAAATGGGAAATTTCCACAGGACATTCCACAAGAAACAGTTTCCTGTTTTTCAAGAAACAAGATTGTTTCTCATGGAGAAAAGCAAAAGAAAATGAAAAATAACAAAAACTCAATAAAAACACAAAAATTTGAAATCCTAAAACATATTTTCACATTTCCAGCTTGAAACAAGAAAGCACTTCAATTTTGGTCACTGGAGATCCAGTGGCTATGTCAAAGTATTTCCGTTTTTGTAATGAACTATTTCGCACAAAGCTCCGATTGAGAACCAAACCAGTGCTGAGTTTTTATAGAGCCACACTCCAATGAGATGTACTCCAGCAGCACATATACATTAAATTAGAAGAAGAAGAAGCAGCAGAAATGGCTGTGCAGAAGAAAGAAGCACGGACCAGTCCCAGACCAAATCCCAACCCAAAATATATTATTACTTGGCAAAATGCATGCCCAAGTGTTACAGGCAATCAGAAGTCTATGGCCATCTTCGTTCTCCTACTACACGGAGAGGTATGTGCTCTTTATTATTATTAATTTTCTTCCCAAATAATTTCTCATTCAACTTTTTGTATTTTATTTCTTTGGAAAGTTATGTGCTCTTTATTATTATTAATATTTTTGCCAAATAATTTCCCATCCAAATTTCTGTATTGTATATTTAGGGGCTGGGGAGTTTGAGAGTCCGATGGGGGCATGCTTTTTTTGGCTTGGTACCTCTGTGATCTATCCCGATTCCCTACTAGGGCCAGGTGGCCTTTTGGAAGCATAGGGTGGTTCCCTTTTTGGTTTTAGGGTCTCTGTTGAGGGTGGTATCTTTTCAACATATGTTGAATATAATTAGAGAAGTGAATTGACTCCTTGGAATTCGAAATTATGAACTCTGGTGGCAATATGGCTTCAGTGCAGAACAGTTAGAGTATGACAGGTGATCCATTTTTATTCATCAGTTCAAACCACCCTTCACCGGCAGAAGGCTTCATTTTTTTTCCAATTGTATATACATAACTCGTCTTCATGCAATTCTTCAGGTCTCTTTATCTTTCAATCACCTGTATCTTTGTATGTGTATAGGCTAGGTCCTATAGGTATACAGTGTATACATTTCTTATATGCGAAACCTTCCAACTCCGTTTCCCGTATGATTATCGTTTCCCATTCGCATTTCTGGTAACTATGTACCATATGTCCATTGTCAACCATTCAAGCCAAGGTAAGGATTGGAGTGGGAATGGTGTGGAGTGGGAATTTGATGGAACAGTTTTTGAATTGTCATAAGAAACTGTCATGCTCAGGCACAGATCCATTCCAGTAACCCCAAGGAAAGAATACAGAATAGTGATGACTCTATGAGGATGGATTCACATTGCTGAAAATACAAAGTGAATTGGGTTTTCATAATTCTTCAAAATAAGCTTGTTGAGAGAATAGTCTGGGGCAGCTTTGTTTATCAAAGAATTTGCAAAGGGTGGCCTGTTTTATGCTGCTTCCATTGTATGTATAAGAAGTTGCTCACATATGATGTTATCATGAAAGACTTCACTTGGCCCTCCTGCTGTGAATTATGGCGACCACTGTCCACTTTTTCATTCAATGCAAGTATATGAGGGAAGCTTAGACAATGATATGAGCATTCTTTATTCTGGAGGATCTTGGAACTTTACAGACTTATTCTGGGATGGGATGAGATCCACGTCTTTGTCCTAAGAGGAAAAAATACATACAGGCTTCATTTCTTCCCAACTTTCTTTTCAGGTTTGTATGGATTACATGGATAGGTGAGAATTCAAAGAAGAACCACCCAGGCAAGATTTACAAGTTGCCAGATTGTTGGATTGGTCAAGAGGAAGTCAAAAAATAGAGCAGCATGGACCTCGAGATTGCACCAGAACTGCAAGTTCTTCAGTTTGTAATACAAGGCGATCCAGAGTTGGGTTCATTAGAGTATCAAAGGGAATTCTATTCCTGTACATGGAGACTTTGAAGCACTTACAGAGCATGCAAGGGAGCTGATGGGGGAGGTAGAAGAACATAGACTTGAGTGCATTTTCCAGGATAAGAACAAAATGGTTGATGTTAATGCTAAAGTAACACCATACCTGCAACTGCCAGAATTGACAGATGATGAGGAGAATCTTCAGTTAGTTACTGTGCCAGTATTTCATTCTTTGTTTCTGCTTTGTTCTATATGGTTTGGTTCAACTTAGGACAGTCTTATAATCCTAGAGTTACTTTGGAAATAATTGTAGGTAAAACAGCCACTAATATTCATGATAATATCTATTGCCATTAAGACAGTATCGTAAAAGTGCTTATTCAGGAACTAATATTAAAATGTTCACCTGTAAACGGTTGCGGTGTGCAAATTCTGAAACAGCTCGATATTCCAACAGTCCCTCAAGTTCTCTCTGCCTCTCCATCCCAATCCTGACCAGTAAATCAAGAATGGCTTGCCTTCCTCGCAATCTTAATGCATCTCTATTCACATGCTCTGGCTCATTCTCATCCACTTCAGCAGCCAATCCATCTCGAATGCCTTCATGTTGTCTGGCTTGTCTACGGACTAGACCAGGTTGGACATCATGCCTGTGTGACTGCTCCTGCCGATTTCCCCGGGCATCTCTCTGCTGGCTTGTCCCGTGCACCCACTCCCTGACTAGTCTCACCCTCTCTCTTTCATTTTCGCCAAGCCACTCTGCTCTACGGCCACTGCCCTGTGTCATGTTAGATGCACTATCAGTAATGCCATTTACAGTCACCCATCCCTGTACAATCTGCCTTACCCTCTCCCCGTCACCTTCTCCAGGTTCAGGAGATTGTTCCCTACTAACATTTTCTGAATCTAACTGTGCATCTTCCCAATCTCTATATTGTTCATGCCTGTTTCCCACTTCAGGATTTTCATTATTATTTCGTGTATTTACATTATCTGTCCACTCTCTGTCCTCAAAATGATCACCATTATCCTCTGACACATCCCTACTTCGATTGATCTCATTTGAGGAAACATTTACAATGTTGTTGTTTGGACTGTGCTCTCTCCCCTCTCTACTTGCACTTTCATGATACACTCCATTATCCACTCGTTCTCTTGCAGAGTTTGGAGCCTCTGAGAAAGCCATCCTTGCTCTCAGCCTTTCTCTAGCACGATCAACTCTCTGTTCCTCCTCGAGCTCCCTCCACATCTGCAGAAGTGAGGAAGCTCGAGTACTGGGCCTTTCAACTCTCCCTTCTGATCTATTCGCTGAAGATTCCCTTAGGAAAGAAGAATCTAACATTGATACAGTATGTAAACCAGCAAGAGCTAGTAGCTCCGACTCTCGATTTTGCCTTTCCATTGTAGTGATCATCTCCTGAGCCTGACGTGCAGCCCATCTAGTCAAGATCCTAGATTGGCGTCTTCTTGCTGCAGAAGACTCAACTAAATCTTCTTCAATGTCAGATCTGCGTCTTCTACGTACAAGCTGATCACCTTCCTCTTCTTCACCGTCATCATGGTCCTCATCGAAGTGATGAACATCAATGCAATCTCTACGCCCACTGATTCCACTTTCATGAGCAGAACTGCAGGAAGCAAGAGTCATACAGGTATGGAAATGATCCCGAACAAGCTCCTCTAAACCTCGTCTAAATTCTGCATGAGCAGTGGAAACTGACTGGGCCTCTACTAATTCATTCATCTCCTGCTTTTGTTGCCATTGTTGACGATGAATCATGTTGGCCAATCTTTCATCTGCCTCAATTGAACCCGACGCCATATGAACTCAGTTCTGGAAACAAACTTGTTAGATGCTGAAGAACTTAAATGACGTTGAAAAGTGACCTTGTTGACATAAAAGGTGGTTGTCTCAATCTGGATATCTGCATCAAAGTTCATTGAAACCAGTCAGAGCAAGATACTTAGTTCTTCCTCCACTTGAATGCCCTTAGCTACTACATTAGAGGACAATCACAATCTCCCTTTCCTTTCCACGTCCATTCCTTGTCCCAAATACATTTCAATTTACTATCAGTTTGGCAAGTGCATGATAGTAAGTCACTGAGGACTACTTCTGACATACTGTTATTCTTACAGCCATTTCCAGCAAAGAACCCCAGATGAAAAATCAAATCATCTGCAGGCTGCAGCTTGACTCGAGTCTTAACTTATTTAGCCAGGGAAAATGGTCCCTTT
This sequence comes from Picea sitchensis, assembly GCA_010110895.2. Classification (NCBI taxonomy): domain Eukaryota; kingdom Viridiplantae; phylum Streptophyta; class Pinopsida; order Pinales; family Pinaceae; genus Picea; species Picea sitchensis. Next base: position 53,614 of record SNQJ01S0004752.1, read on the forward strand.
CTTAAAACAAGGGAAAAACAATCTCCTGATAAACAGCATGGTGTTTTGTATTTAGTTCAAACTTCATTGAGCAAAATATGTTGCAATATCTAAGCCAATCAATCGAATCTTTAAATTACTGAATTCTAAACCTGTTGATAAAGTCACAAAATACAATAGAATGATCCCAAGTCTATCAGAGTATCAAATACAGCAATAACACGACTTCCAAATTCCAAACCATTCAATACAAGTACATAGTAGGATTTTAAAATGCCAATTTAAGCCTTGCAATACAATCAAATATTGAAAGAAAACAATTTCCAGTTGCCATGCATACCAATGCAATTAGAAAAACATAAGTCGGTAATCAATTATATCCAATAAATAAAAAGTGAGTTTACAAAATCCAAGCATGTTAGTAGAGGACTCTAACAAGTTCCAAGCCTCTAAATGAAACCAAACATTATAAGTAAAACTTTCCACATCCCAACCAATTGATCGAGGTGATTGTGTATATATATAAAAGTTAAAACCTTCGATCTTATGAATTGATTAAATACCTATCATTTTCTAACCTAAGAATAGGTAATAAGTACAAGAAAATGGGTATTGTCAAACTCCAGCAGATAACAAATGTGCAAAGTTTATAAAATAGGTCTTACATCAAAGATAGCTCATTGGGTTAGCTCAAGTGGTTGAGTCCCTGGTCTGGCTGCCTCTATGAATATTGTGGACCTTCTTGATGTCTCCGCCTGGTTTACCCTGGGTACCATCCTTGGCACGAGGGAAAGTACCCAGTGGGTTTCTCAAGATGTGCATTTCATTGAAAAAAAAATGAAGAAAAGAAAGGCCTTACATCAAAAACATGTGTGACAAGTTACAACAGAAATGATGACAACTATTACCCCATCTAATAGATCTTTTACGTCTCAGTTGTATGTCAAGTAAAAACTAAATGAAAACAGAATGAAATGGCTCTACTGTAAAAACTTTCACATATAATTTCCAAAACTATGGTCACTCCCTTGCCAACGGTGTCATGCTTCAGCGGGCGACAGCAGTGGTATGTCAAGCTACCCACCAAGGTTGAAATCCCCCAGAGACAGAGATAAGTAGCTGGGACCAGGTGCAAGAACTGAGTAATTTTGATGGAAATGTGAACGAAAGGGCTTGTGATTAATAGTCCACCCTTTGAGGGATGCTTGCTTGTAAAAACGGGCCACTTGTGAAGTCTGATTTATTTGGGCCAATTGCAATGCTACAGGAGTTTAAAGGAAGCACTTTCAAATAAAAATGATAAACACCACTATCACTAGAATAAAAAACACAAAAGATTTAATCAATGCACTCAGCCATATCCAACCAATTACACCAACGGATATCATCATATTGAAATTTTTATCAGAATATTTAATCAATGCATTTGTTTTCCACGCCTGCTTTCTGTAAATATGACAAATCATATGCCTTCCTTTCAACAACCTTTCAAACAGCAAGAGACCATATCATACGCATGCCACTCGAGGCTTGAACTACTCACAACATGCCAACAAAAATGGCAAAAGAAAAGTGAAGTAATCGAATGCACAGAGAGACTAATCGCGACTTAAATGTATCAACAAAGAAGTAAATTTGATCAAAATATGAAGGCCGGGCACAAACTTACATGAAATGAAACTTTGCGTGCACAAACAAAAGGACCAAAGGCCGAAACGCATTCACGAAACTTGAATGTCATGAAATATTGAAAACCTAGAACTGAAATTCATAATAGCAAGAAAATTCAAATAGAAAATAATAACCACCAACAAATATCAATGTCGTCAGATATTAAACGCAAAAGAAGAAAAGATAAAATCCCACAAAGAAAAACTCATGCCAAAATAACAAGAATTGAACTCATGGAAAAATTGAGCGCATCCACCGACTTCAAAATTAAATGCATGAAGTTCATAATCATCACGAGAATTGAACTAAATTTTCAACATTTTATAAATTCTCTGTTCTTGAAAGGAAAAAAAAACACAAATTTCAGAACCGTGAAAGGAAAACAGAACGTCTGGTAGATTCAGACTTTAAAGAACACAAATTTGAGAACCCTGAAAATAAAACAGAATTTGTGGAAGCTTCATTCGGAAATTATTTTGATTTCGGGCCCGAAATAGTTGAAAGAAAACTCCAATTGCCAGTGAGATAAAAACCTTTGAACCTCGATTAATTCCAGGACATTGAGAAATTCAAACGACGCCTGCTGGAAGGAGTCCCGTGCCGAACCAAGCAAAAGCCTAAGCTCCTTGGGCCCCGAAACTCGCCGAAAAAACTTCCAGACGCGGGACGGCAAACTCGTACCCGCGACCACGACATCCCCTGTCCATCGCACCACAAGATTGCAGGCACCGATCGCTGTACAAAGAGGATTTTTTCCCGCTCGGAAGACTATTGAGGGATAGAACTCTTAGGGTTTGAACCCAGGACCGCTTTAAAAAAACCAACGAAAATAAAGGGGTGGAGGCGAATAACAAAAATCAAGTCCGCTCCTAATAATAACAATCATTGTATTTTATTTCCAACACGACACGTCATCATGGCCCACGATTGCCATGCCGATGGATGGTAAGAGCACCATACATACATCATATGGTTCATGTGAAAGCCGCACCAACTATGTCGTCAACAACCTCCTCTGCTGTCGTGTTCTGATTGGCAGGACACGGGCGTCAAATATCTTTTTTAGTCCGTCAGATTCTCTCTGCCTGCCGCTGCAATCAACGGCGCTAACGGGAATAAAGTAGAAGGCCAGAAAACCCCGACAGAAGGCGGGGGTTTGCCACGTAGTACGCTGACTGGACCATCAGTGGAGAGCGGGCCCCACAGACTGATTGCAAACGGACACGAGTACTCTTTGTTTGCGTGTACCCAAGGAGAACCCTGGGGCTGTAGCCATGTTGGTGTTTACTACAAATTAATGGTCACGGGTTCGAATTCAGCGAAGTGCTGCTCCCCGTTACCGTCGCACTAACTGTGTGGACCTGTCCGTTTATTTACGTAAACACACTGTGCACGGGCCCAGGGGAAGAGAATAAAACGCCTGTTTAGCACTTCAATTCGATTTAAGCGGTTCACAAAAAGAAATTTGCTTTAATTTGTACCAGATTATGTGAAGGCGGCGATGTCTGTTCATGGGATAATTCTCTCACGTTTCTATTTTTTTAAACAAAAACTTGATTTAAATTCAATCGTAAAAATCCGAACTGTAGAAATCTGCAATCTCAGTGCATCTAATATAACGTTTTTTAATCGATCCAAATCATTAAATTGGTGATTTGAACAGCGCAAAATTTACGATTTCAAGCATTTACCGGATTTCGGCGAATAAACGACAAATGGAATGCCCCTGTATACAACGCCTTTGACATTTCGTTCGTGCGGCGAAGAGATAAGCTCGAGGACAGTTAATGGCACATGACATGGAGATAAGGTGCACGACATTCCTCCGATTGCACAGGAATAGATTGGATAGCTTTGAGACCTGTGCTCCTGTCCTCATACGACACACGGTACCAACAGGCTTGACTTAGTCATGCAAATGGAGGAAAGTGAGTGTTTTAACAACAGTGGAAATGGAGGAATCCAATGCAGGCTCTGTAGGTCCGTGAGTTAAAGCTTTGATTTTTGTGATTAATGTATAATTGTAGAGGTACATAAATGTTTAATTTGGTGAGCAATAAATATCCTGTTACTCAGGATCAGCATTAATGTTAGTAATAGTTTACTCTGGTCTTTCTAGTGAGGATTAAATGGACTTTGTTTATCAGAGTTCAAGGTGAGCTATATCCAATCTATGCAGCATTGAATGTTGTGGCAGGTGGATTAGAAGCATTAGGATTTGAATTGCTACGCGTGGATTAGAAGCATTAGGATTTGAATTGCTATGTTGTGGCAGCCTAGCACGCTGGATATTGACCACATCAATTCAACTACTTACAAAGGGACATATATAACCATTTATATGAAGTATGGTCATTTTTGTTTTTAATAAATTTTGTTTATGTCTAAAATGTAGTTAGGGGCATTGAGAGTGTAACAAATTTGTATAGTGGCATTCCCTTCAAAAAATCAAGAAACACCTGCAAACCCTAAACACGATAGAGTTTAGATGGATTCGCAGGTCGACGAATGCGCTAGTGAACATGTTAGCCAACGAAGGGGTACACAAGGAGGGACATGAGCTGGACGAGGTTTGGTCCAGAATCCCAAGGGGTCAACTCAGATTGGATTGCATCCACTTGGCGGAACGAGATCACGGTGGCAGCTTCAGGGACGAGGGTCACATCGAGGATGACGCGGGGCTCTTCGACCCGGTGTGGGACCCAGGAGGCATATGATAGTCACAACACCTGGCCCCCAATTATCATGTGGGAACACGACAGGAAGCAAGTGGGTAGAAGAAAGGAAGTACTAAACAACAACAAGGTTAGAGGTGATAGTAAGGGAGAGAGACCAAGTAGTAGGCCGAAAATTCATGACGAGTTAAGGGGTGTGGAGATGGTGATAACCAAGGGAGGATCATCGGCCCCCAGGACAAGTACGGGACGAATAGCATCTGGTACAGTGCAAGCAGGCACGGAAGCAAGGACCAGGGAAGCGATCGTAACATAATGGCTCGCTCGGCCTTACCAGCGAATAAAGAAGGACGAGCTCACCACCTCAAGCTAAAATTAGTAGGAGGTGCAGGCCCTCAGAAGAGGGAACGTTATAAGAAGAAGAGTTGCAGACAAGGCTACATCCAAAAGGTGTTATTTAGTAGTGAAAGAAATAGTCGCAAGCGCAGGCTTGTTAAGGAGAGACGCAGAGTGAGGCACCAGGAGAAAGGGCAAAGTAGAGAATCGGGTAGGCATAGAGACATGGTGCACTTGAAACATACCGAGAGAAAGAGAATCCCCCAGGGGAAGGATATCTCGAAAAGCTCGAGGCGTTTGACTAGAATTGAGCAGGCTGCGAGAGAGGCTGAGAACATGTTCCATACGATGGTCTCACCGAAAGGGAAGGCAGTTGTAAATAAGTGGGAGGAAGAGGTTAAGGAGGAGCGGAACGGTAAAGAGTGGGGGGAGATTGTGCAGGAAGTAGACTAGATAACAGATCTGGGGGCTACCCATCCCAGGGAGACCCTCTACCATAAAACGGTAGAGACGACATGGGTCACCAAAATGTTGATAGGGAAAGTAAAGTCTGATCGAGAGGAGGCATGCAAGGAAAACCACCGGGAGATTAAAACTATGTTGGACGAAATTCACCGTCGTATCAGTGAACTGGAAACCATTGTCAAGTTGTTAGTGGAGGTTGAAAAGAACCAGCAAAGTAAGCAAGAGTGGCTTGTTGCGCAATTCCATATGTACCTGAGATATGTCCACCATCTCGACATAACACCTGCGGATGGCCAAGGAGGATCGGCTCACATTAGAAGAACCAGAACAGTCTCCCCAAAGGAGGACAACAAAGGCCAAGCGGGTGGGTTGACGGACCACCCCCAGGTGCTCTAGGGACTTTCAGTATTCTATCTGTAATGTCTTTTGTCTTTAATGGAAGTCATGCCCAGGAAATATTAGGGTGTAGTATAGAATGTTGCAGGCTTTGGTAGTTTCAGTGGAGCGGATAGTTAGCTCTATATTTTTTGGCTATAATTCTCATACTTTAATAGAGAGGTCTGGTCTAATTTCCAATTTTGGCAAACCAGTCACCTTTAGGATTTTTATTAAAAACTAGCAGTAAAGGTCCCCTGGTCTACTTTCCTTTAGGCAGATCAGGATCCTCATTTTGTATCATATTTACTACAGTAATATAGCATTCTACTCTGATTTACAAAAAAAAAAAACTTAAAGGAATTAGAAAATACTTGAAACTTGTAATAATGCATTACTTATACATAGCTTAAAAGCAAAAGAGAAGTTGCATGGTTACTCCATGCTTTTATTAAAGCATAATTGGATAGATTTAAGAGTTAATAACTATTGACAATATTATAAATATAAATTGAAGTCTTTCAAACCTTTTTAAAATAAATTGATGAATAAATAATGTGGCATATTAGTCCATCCATAACACTCTGAAATATGACCATACTAGAATACACTTGTGTTTATAGACTCTTTAAGAAATCATAAAAACTATTTAATATCACCTAATTAATTTAACAATAACAATATTTATAATTAGATCAATAATATTATTATATTAAAATTTGAAGTGTATTCCAAATTTGAGATTCTAAATGTGTAAAGACAAAAAAACTTTTGAAAATAAAGTATAATTGTCATAATCTTATATCTAACATTTACATCATGTTAAGTTTTAAATATTTTGATTGAGATTCAAATACATGATAATATGATGTTAATTTGACATGCATTACTATAATGTGAAGAAAATAATGTCACTTTAAGATTTTGCATATAAAAAAATAAATAAGTGTTAATTTAATTTAGAGTTTTAATAAATCATTAAGATTCACCTAATATCTTAATAAAATGAAAACAAATAATAACAATATAAGAAAATCTAAATATTATCATCCATACTAAATTTAATTAAATTTTTTTATTTCATTTTATTTTGAAATATATATTATTTTTATATATTTTTAAAACAAATATTTTTAAATAAAAACATTTTTAATATAATCCTTAAACATCAATATTACAAAATAAATATAAATATTTTTAATACAATCCTTAAACATCACTATGACAAAATGAATATAAAATTATTTTAATATAACTCTTAAACATTTAATTTTTTAATATAACTTTTAAACAATTTTAATATAATTCTTACACATCATTATGACAAAATAATGAATATAAATCTTAAACATTATTATGAAAAGTACAACTTTAAAAAATTTAGATTTAGAAATTTCAAACATGACAAAATAAATATAAAAAAAAAAAAAATTAATACAATTTTTAAATATTTAAATTTTTAATATAATTCTTAATCAGTTTTAATATAATCCCTAAATATAAAAAAGAAAATTAATACAATTTTTAAATATTTAAATTTTTAATATAATTCTTAATCAGTTTTAATATAATCCCTAAACATCACTATGACAAAATGAATATAAATATTTTTTAATATAATTCTTAAACATGATTATTATTATGAAAAGTACAACTTAAAAAAAATAGATTAAGAAATTTCAAACATATGTATGTAAATAAAAGAAGCAAACATTTACTCTTAACTATTATCCTATTTGTGCGTTGTAACTTTAATTTTAATGTACTGACATTATTGACATAATTTATAAAAACCATATATTTCTTCCATTCAAATTATAAAATACATATTACTTGTTTTTTAAATTTTAATTTATTTAAATATTACTACATACAACACATGTCTTTATCGGTATATGAGACAATCTTTCTTCAAAACAATAAAATGCATATCAATTATCTCACTATCATCAGTCAATTATTAAAAATGTTATCTACCAAATAAGAGGAGAGCATCAATTTATCACATCCATCAAAGTAGGAATTTCAAAATGTAACAACCATCAAATTTCATGGTCTAGACAATTCTGTTACTTTTTTTTGCGGTTTTAATAAAGACAGACAATTTGCTCATCAAATTCCATCTCTATATCCATAATCTACCTACTCAGAGGTAGAAAGAGAAAGCTTCTCAACAAAATATTATGATCCCATATTTTCCACAAAGAAGAAAAAAATTATGAATTAACCCGTGACTTTATATAATGCAAGCTATAGAAATATGTTCATTGGAAGAAATATGTTCATTGGCTTCCACGTTAATTCCATGAAAGGAGGTTACATTCATACCAAACAACAATTCTCCTTCTAGAAATGACAACTATCACCCTGAACACTACCTTTGGCAATAACATATTGATTATCTTTCTAACAATGTTATTTTTTTAGAAGCAAATACATTGCAGGAAATCCTCCATAGGGCACAAGTTGGAGTCTCGAGACTTGGGAAAAAGTTGAATTAATGGGATCCATCTAGGAGAAGCGCTCTATGGAGCTGTGTGGCCATGGAAGAGGCTTGATGGATGATGTTGAAGAAGTGTTAAATTAGCAATCTAACACATATTTTAAATATGGGTTGTTCTACACAATTGAGAAAATTGTTGCTTTTTCATAAGCTCGCAACCTCCATAATATGTTTGTGTGCCTGGAATTGAATGATATGCTTAATATTTTTTGCAACCTCTGTAATATGTTTGTATGCCTAGAATTGAATGACTTGCCTAATATTTTTTGTTTTGGGGTCCCTAATTTTAGATAGGGTTTTGGTCTGTAGAGCAGCAAAACTAAATGGTAAAATTGCAATGTATCTTATAGTGCTTGCACTTGCAAGGTTGGTTCTCAAAAACTTTACTAATGGCCAAAGCCATCCGTGTAAGTAACTTCAACGTTTTTCTAGCTATTATAATTAGGCACCCCTCGAGGCAACTAAAACGCTAATATCTTCTAGAACTAGTTACAGACTAATTTTTGTTTGGGTGTGTTTTCTTTTCTAAATTTATGTACGTTTTGAATGAGTAGATCTCGCAGTGAACGCTTCTACACAATATTTTTGTATATTCTCCCTTTTGGTTGGAACATCAAAATTGCTTCAATGTTTTTTGGTGGCTATCGCTTAAAAGCCTGGAGGAATGATAACTTGGCAATAACAACTTCTTCTGCTATTATTGCTCTGAGTTAACAATTGTTTTGAGGATAAAAGAATCTCTAATAATATGCAAGGGAGCTTCTGTCATGTATGACATCACATAAATTACAGTCCCATCTATGTACCAGGCTGCAAAGCAAGTTGATGTCTCCCCCACGGAAGCATGTAATGATTTAATAAAATTATTTAGATTAGCTGCAAATACTTCTATAGGAAAACCCATGGTTTCCAACAAGTTTGCCTAATGATGTAATAACAGAGAATTCTCACCAGACCTTTGCAGCTATTGAGTCGGTGTTGTCATGTACAGTGAATGCCATATGTTCTTTCACGCTTCCATCAGGAGTAAGAATTGAGGAATGGCGGACTCGCGACAAATAAGGACATAAATGAGTGGGCATTAAAACATTGCATCGATCCCAAGAAGGTCATCACCAGCTCTACAATAAGACCTCAAATCGATTTGCCAATGAGGTAACAAATAAATAGATTTAAATATTTAAGAAAAATAATAAAATTCGAGTTTTAATGTAAAACCATAGGAAATATGCAAAAAAAATGGTCAACGAACAAAGTAATAGGTATTCAATAGTGAATCAAATGTTATATACCATGTTAGGAAAGGTATAATAAGACAGAGATAATGCCATATGGATAATGTTTAATGTGTGTGTGTGTGTGTGTGTGTTGGGAGGAGCTTGTGATGAGTGGTGGAATCATACCTAGGGTTTGGTAGCAGGGCAGGCATGTAGAGAGTGCTAGTGGGTAGGATTGGTAGTGGGCAGTGAGAGAGGATCACGAGCTCCATGGTGGCGATAGTTATGCAAGACATAGGGGCAGTGAATCTTTCGAGGAGGTTGTAAGGTGACCATGATCTCGATGGAACCATAAATGGGGGGAATAAGAACAAATATGTCAAAGGGTTTAATCCTCGAGGAGCAAGATAAGGACTAGAGAAATCCAAATCAATGGTTAAAGAATGGATGCCTGGAGAAAACAAAGGAAAACCCCATGTATGAGATTACTTCACCTAATATTGGCAATTATATTCAATACATGAAATGGCATGTTGTAATATGAAAGCTTATGGGTATTTGGCCCTTGGAGAAGGCATTGATGGGATGGGTGAAGACTCACTAGAAGCCAAAAGGCCAAATTGATCTAAAATTGGGATCCAAAGGATTTTTTACTAGCATTTTTGCGTGTACAAAGGACATAGAGAGAATGTTTGAGGAGGGGGCCTATTTTTTCAACTTGGCAGTTCTCCACCTGAGGTACTAGACAAAGAGATGCTCCCTTGAGAAGGAGAAATCCATTGAGGCATTGATCTGGATCCTATTGTACTCATTACCTCGGGAATTCTAGGAGAAAGAGACCTTGGAGGGAATAGGCAATACCTTAGGAACCTTTGTTAAGGTCTTAGAGGTAATGAAGTTTGGACGATACACATCATATGCTAGAATATGTGTATACATGAATGTTGTTAGGGCTCTGCCAGATTCCCTTACCATATCATATAATGAATGGATCCAAACATTGGATTATGAACATGTCCCCTTCTAGTGTCAAAAAATGCCATGAACACAATCACTTATTTTCGGGATTGTCTAAAGAATGTTGAGAATTCAATGGAAAGGTCGAAGAAGAGYAGGACAAGGAGGGTTTCACAAAAGTCCCAAGCAAGTGAAAATCGAGAAGGAAGTCAAACAACCCTCTAAAACAGTTGGTAAACAATAATACCAATAGCTTCCAAGTTTTATTGGAGGCAATGGAAGAAGGACACCAAGAGGGAGATCCAACAATTTCTAAGACTCCAAAGGATCTACAACAACCCAGAATCCAAGAAGAACAGAAACACATAAAGACATGTAGCAGCCAACAAACAATCTTAAGGAAGGAGAGGTTGAAATAAAGATGCAAGATAGATATATAGAAGTAGACACTTAACTAACTTTAGATGAAGACATTGTGGCACATGACATGGAACAAGAGGAAGTAGAAATTGAGCTTCTGACGTTAATGTTTAAGAATGGAGAGCATCATCTCAACAATCTACTAGAAAGTCAACTAAAGCAAGTGCAAAAGGACCTAATGAAGGGAAAGGGCAAGGTCGATAATACAAATAAAAACCCTACATCCTCTGGCGGACTAAGCATCAAGTCTAACCCATTGAAACTTAATAAAAAAAATAAGGAGTTGAGGTACCTAAGCGAGGGAGAAAAATATCCTAGCAAAAATTGGAGGAAGCAAGGGGCCTGCTAGTTAACTCAGGGCAATGCATCGACCTCCCAGAGAAATATTTTACCTTTCAACCTTGAGTTTGAAATGAATATCATATCATGGAATATCCAAGGTCTTAATGCTCCCTCAAAGCATAGGATTCTAAGGAAAAGGATCAACCTAGAAAAGTTGGGGATAATTATGTTGCAAGAAACAAAGTGTGGTGTGGATACTATGAATCAAATAGCTCATAAAATTGGAGAATATATGGAGTAGTTGTAGTAACAACAAAAGGAGCTTTCAGGTAGCTTGACCCTCCTTTGGGACCCAAACTTGATCACTCTTGAAGTCACAATAAAATCACCAAGAATCATATATGCTACATACAAGATATTAGGAACAATGGAACAATGATTCATAACTAATGCTTATGGTCCCCTATCCCAACAATGAAACGAGCATTCCTAGAATCTGTCACTTTACTATGAACAACAATACATGATCGCTCTCAGTTGATAAGGGAATATTTTAACATGATTACTTCTCTGCAAGAAAAGGGAGGATGCATATGGAAATTGGAAATAGAAAATGAAACCATCAAGGAAACAATAGAGAGGTTGATATTGGTTGACATCCCCATGAGCAATGATATCCACACTTGAATAATAAGTGGGGGGGTTCTCACTAGAGCGTGGTCTGCCTAGACTACTTTCTAGTTTCAGAATCCTTGTTTCAAAGTCAAAACTCCATGACAGTTGAAACCCCGCCATTTTCTGTATAAAACCACTAGCCTATCCTCCTTACTTGGGAAAGAATTCGACTACCATGACCCAAGTCCTTTTCGATTAAAAAAATTTGGTTGGAACACCTCGAATTTATGCAGAATGTAAAGGTTTGGTGGTAGGAAGGCACAACTATTCAAGGTACTAAAATGTGTCAATTTTAGCAGAAATTGAAGCACATCAAATATAGGATAGAAGCATTGAACAAGGAGGTTTTGGGGAACATTTTTTTGGCTAAAAGACATATGGAAAAACAAATGGAATAGGTGTAGCAAACCATAATCATGGAAGGACAATTGGAAGAATTATCCAACACTAGGAAGCAACTACAACATGAACTAAATGAGAGAGATAAACAAGAGGAAACATTATGGAAGCAAAAGTCACAGATTCACTAACTCGAAGAAGGTGACAGGAATACTTGATTCTTTCACAACTCCCTCCATAACAAGAGTCATAATCAGATAGTAGCCCTAAAGAAAGTAGATGGTGTGAAAGTGGAAAAGCATGAAGAAGTAGAGGAAGAATTAGTAAATCCTTTCAGCCAACTTCTAAGAGAACATAAGGAAAACTAGGAAGCAACAATAAAGCTTATCACAAGATCCATTATAGTACTGGTATCTCCAAAGAAAAATATGAACTTGATGTGCCTTACATCCTTGGAGGAAGTGGAGAAAACGGTCAAGGAAATGGCTTTGGGGAAGTCCCCGAGACCAAATGGTTTTACAACTAACTTCTTTCAAGTATGTTGGTAGGTCATAGGTACATATGGTTGGGAGGTGGTGGAGGAATCTAGAATCTCAGGCTCGGTTATGCAAGCTTTCTTACACTCATCCCAAAGGAGAAGAAAACACTCACCGTAGATAAGTATTTCCCAGTCTCTCTTTGAAATGTCATCTATAAAATTATTACAGAGATTATTGCCAACTATTTGAAACCTATAATGAATAAGATCACTAGTTCTCCAGAGTAAGGAGGCTTTGTGGAAGGGAGACGAATTATGGACAGTATCATAGTAGCTCATGAATCCATCCATTCCTAAGAACCAATAAATCCCTTGGGATGATTATTAAACTTGATATGTCTAAGGCCTATGATCATTTGAACTAGACCTTTAACCCCCATCAGAGCCCACAAACCTTTTGGCGTAAAATATTTCGGGGTTAGGGTTTTAAATGTTTAGTGTTTTCTCATTTATGCTTTGTGTTAAAATGTCCTTTAGAGACTCGTTGTAATAATCTTCTTGCGAATGAGTGTAGTCGACACATCTCTCTTCAAAGATAAGCTACCACCATTCTAGCTAGCTTGTGTGATTTGCTTTTTTACAATATTTGTATTTCAGACAGTCATTAATAGAATCTAGGTTTTACTATATTATTGTGTTCCTTGTCATATCTCTATGTATCTCCTTGGTATATCTCTGTTATATCTTTGCCTTCATGTCATTCTCAAAATAATCTGGATAAGTGGTATTCGAGTAATTTGTTCCTTGTTGTTCTTAGTGCATGTCCCCGACGAGGTTAGTGTATAGAGAGTTGGGTCTCAATCTTGTTTCTCTTGAGGAAAACCCCTCTCACCTACCCAAGAAACCTCCCATGGCGAAAGAAAAGAGGGACGATGGAACATGAGATCTTATCAAAATGTTGCTCGAGGAATCCCTTGCGTGACAGAGTAACGAGATGATGGATAATTTCACCCATATCCTTCGATGGTTGTCGACAGGAATGGACACACCTTCAACCAGTAGTCACTTCAAAGGTACGATGCCCTTCAAGGCACAAGTTAACTTTTATATTCCTCTATTTGAAGGCCAGATAGATGTCAAGGCTTTGAAAAATGGTTAAGTCTGCTAGAGGGTTATTTATCTATCCAAAAAAAATTGAACAGTGAAAAAATGACCTTTGCGTTCCTTAAGGCCCTTCCCCATGTCAGAGATTGGTGGGAGACTTACTGTGAGCAACATGTGGAGGATGAATCTACAATTTTTGGGCCAGGACCCACTTGGGAAACTTTTTTTGATTCCCTAAAGGAGCAATATTACCCTGTTGGAAGCTATGACGACCAGTACACGAGATGGACCACATTGCATTAAGAGAGGGGCCAAACAGTGCCAAAGTTCAAAAATACCTTCCATACCTTGCACACCAAGTTGGGTATCAAAGACTCTGAGCGACATCTAGTTCTAAAATATCGTGGGGATCTACACAAGTATATCCAAATTGAAATGGAATTTTTGGACGTCTCGTCATTGGGAGTTGCTTATCAATATGTTGTCGAAATTGAGCAAAAATTTAAGCAGTAGAACAAGAGGGAGTTCGGGTCTGCAAATCCACAACAGTCAAAGTATGGTAAGGGTGGCCCTAACTCCCACGGAAAAGGACACAACAAGGATAGCCAGTCCCAAGACAACCAATCCAAGAAACCAACAAATAAGGGTAATGGGAAGTCAAAGAAGGACACTACAAAGTGGTGTGAGTTCCACAAAATCTCTTGGCACAATATTGATGAATGCTTGCTCCAACCAATAATTTTTGGTTGAGAAAAAATCCTCAGGGTCGGATGTTGACTCAGACTTTGATTCAAAATTGGTAAAAGGAAAATGGATCATTGACACATAACCCAATGTCACCATCACTACCACAAAATTCTAGCCAGAGGAACTAGAGGAGCCTGAAGAAGTGGAGCGCCTCTTCCACTCACAAATGTGGGTGAAGGGGACCCCACTCCATTTCATTGTTGACATCAGTAGCGAGAAGAACCTAATCTCAGTAGAGGTCATCAAGAGGTTGAACCTGACAATGACACCACATCATTTTCCTTACACCATTGGTTGGCTTAGCTAGGGACATGACATCCACGTTAGCCAACAATGTCGCCTCCACTATGACATCAAACCCTTCAAAGACGAGGTATTTGTGATGTTTCCCATCTTGAAGTTTGTGACGTTTTGTTAGGACAACCATATATGTTGAAGCACCGTGCTATTTATGAATCTAGGCATCATAGTGTCATTATTACTTTGGGAGATCAACTCTACAGGGTACTAGAGGCAATCCCAAATATTGTGGTCTCTTTGATCTCCACAAAGTAGTGAAAAAAGGTGGTCTCTTAGACTAAGAGATTTGTCCTCTTTATGGTTTATTCGGAAGGTGAACAAAAGGTCACTGCAATCACCAAAACCTCTACATGGGGTCTCTCTACAGTGCAACAACAAGTGGACAAGATAGTAGAAGAGCACAAAGACATATTTGCCTTTCCTACTGGGGTGTCTGTGCACTGTCAGAAAAAGCACTCAATTTATTTGACACCTAGTGCTCCTCTTCTTAACGACCCTGTGTATAGGTGTTCTATTATGGAGAATGAAGAAATCAAATGCTAGATCCAAGAGCTAATTATGAAGGGCCACATTAGATCAAGATCCTCACCTTGTCGAAGCCCAATTGTTTTGGTACAAAAGAAAGATAGGGCATGGTGACTTTGTATTGATTACAAAGCGTTGAACAAGAGCATAGTCAAGAACCGGTACCCAATCCCTCGGATTGATGATCTTCTCAATTAGCTCAAGGGAGCCAAGTTTTTCAATAAGATTGATTTGAAGTCAGGCTACCACCAAGTGTTGATTGAGCAAACTGATTTATGGAAGGAAACCTTCAAGTCTAAAGAAGGTCTCTATGAGTAGTTGGTCATGCCTTTTGACTTGAAAAGTTCCCCGACCACATTCATGTGGATGATGGATGACATATTGTGACCATTCACAAATTCATTTGTGGTCGTATATTTGGATGACATCCTCATCTTCAACGAAACTTGGGAGAAACGTTTGAATCATATTCAATAGGTCTTGAGCACCCTATGACAACACAAGTTATATGCCAATTTGAAGAAGTGTTCCTTCGGCATGCAGAGAATCCAATATTTGGAATACATCGTGGATGAACATGGTGTGCATGTGGCTCATGTCAAGATCCAAGTCATCTGTGATTAGTTGTCCCCGAAGACAATGAGCGAGCTCTATAGCTTCTTGGGCCTCACCAACTTCTATCGTCGGTTTATGTTGGGGTTCTCTCATATCG
The DNA here is from genome assembly GCA_010110895.2 of Picea sitchensis. Taxonomy (NCBI): domain Eukaryota; kingdom Viridiplantae; phylum Streptophyta; class Pinopsida; order Pinales; family Pinaceae; genus Picea; species Picea sitchensis. The sequence goes on from SNQJ01S0004752.1 coordinate 69,374, forward strand.
CTTGGGCCCTAAGCCAGGTGACCAAGGGTGGAGCAAAGGCCAATTTTGTGTGGGTTGCATCCCAACAAAAATCATTCGAGGATTTGAAATTTTGCCTCTGCTCAGCACCAATCGTTATTCTGTTAGACCTACAACAACCATTTGAGATTGAGACGGATGCTTTAGATTATGTTATCAGTGCAGTCCTCACTCAGCATGGGCATCTGGTAGCCTATCACAATGAAACATTATATGATGTTGTTCGCAAATACCCCACCTATGATAAAGAGATGTACTCCATTGTGCATACATGTCAACAGTGGAAGCATTACATTCTGGGGAAGGATACGATCACCCACATTGATCAAAGACCTTTGTAATTCATGAAAACACAAGGAAAGTTACAAAATGACCGCCATCGAAAGTGGTCCACACACCTGCAACAATTCCACTTGAACATCAAGTACAAGAAGGGAAATACCAACCATGTTGCAAAATGCCTCAGTCGACTCCTGATTGTGGTGCTAACCACAATCTTTAACTCATGTGGGCATGAGACGTCTGGGTGGCCACAATTCTATAATAATGATTTTGACTTTGTTGTTTCCTATTAGACATTGAGTGCGGGAAAAACAGTTCCATACTTTCCTCTCTAGGATGGATTTCCATGCCATATAAGCCATCTCTTTATTTTTTTAAGAAAACGGGCAAAATTAATCTGGAAAGATCATTACAGTCGAGCAACAAGACATTTTGGTGTAGCCAAAATAGTGACAGTATTGCAAAAGAATTTTTATTGGTCGAAGCTTCGACAAGATGTCCGTAAGCACATCGTATCTTGCACTGCATGCACCATTGTCAGGCCCGCCATCAAGAAACAAGGGTTATACACCCCTCTTCCTACTCCAAATAGGCCTTGGGAGTCCATCTCCATGGATTACATGTCCAGTCTACCTTCAACCAAGCCTAGGAATGATCGTCTCTTCATGGTCATTGATCGATTCTCTAAGATGACAATTTTGGCACCATGCAAGAAGAGCATCATAGCTGAGGCCACCGCCAAACTCTTCCTTTAACATGTTTGGATTCATTTTGGGCTCCCACGAACCATTATCTCTGATCGAGATGATAGGTTCCCAAGTAATTTTTGGTCCAACCTATCGTCAATGATGAACAACTGACCAAATCGACTACCTTCCACCCACAGACGGATGGACAAACAAAGGTAGTCAATAAGATGATTGTTCGTATCCCGAGAATGTACAATTCCAAACATCCACGCACATGGGACGAAAGTATTCCTTATGTTCAACATAGCTACAACATATCCCTCCAAAGCTTTATTGGCCACAACCCTTTTTAGGTGTGTATGGGGTTCCAACCATTGGCCCCCATTGACGTAGTTCTACCCATTGCAGCTACATGAGAATAGTACTCCCATGCTCAAACAGAGGTTGATCGAGAAACCAAATTTGTTGAGTGAATCCAACAAATCCAATAACAACTTCATGATATTTTGCAGAAATCCAATGCCAAGTACAAGCAGTGCCATGATCAACATCGGGTACCACACAAGTTTCAAGTGGGAGATAAGGTATGGTTGCATTTGTAGAAAGAGCACCTCAAAGGATCCCATCGAAACATATTCCCACTTCAATACATACCTTACACCATCACCAAGGTTGTGGGTGACAATGCTTTTGAATCAAGTATTCCTCCTTTCCTTGGCTTGCACCCGATATTTAATGTGGAACTGCTTTGACTATATTTTCCACCTTTCCTTGACACTTCAGACGCGGTTGAGCACTTGGCTCCTACATAAATAAATCTTGAATGCATTGAACAAGTGACAATTGATTGGATCATGGACACCAAGATGAAGGGCACCCGCTAACAGAACATCCAACTCTATCGGGTCGTCAAAGCAGGGAAGTTTCTTCATCAGGGCAAGTGGCTCACCAGGAGTCAGATTTAGCAGAAGTTTCCCCATCTAATGGAGGAACTTAATGCAATGGATACCATTGCTTCCTAAGGGGGGAGGACTGATCCAGGTGGAAATTGGTGGCTGCCCACCTATTCCAATGACTCAAATTATAGTTTCCATCTTGGCAGTTTTTCGGGTCCCAAACTTTCGGGGTCATTTTGAGGCCTTAAACGACGTTTTTTTTTACTTAGCAATGCCCCATAGAGATCCATGTTGGAATGTATTGGGTCGTTCAAAATATGTACTGCTCGGGTAGACCTTTCTGATGGGGTATCAAGGGCCTCAAACGGAGATAGTATGCAAAAGTTGACGTATCAACTACCCCCATCGAGGCCCAGAAACCTTTTGGCGTTTCATCTTTTGGGGTCATGGTTTTGGATGTTTATGGTTTTCTCATTTATGATTTATGTTAAAAAGGCCTTTTGAGCCTCATTGTAATCAAATTCTTACTAATGAGTGTAGCCAACACATCTCTCTTCATAGATAAGATACCACCATTCTAACTAGCTTGTGTGCTTTGCATTTTTACAATATTTTGTATTCCATACAATCATTAATATAATTTGAGTTTTATTGTATTACTGTATTCTTTGCCATATATATGTGTATCTCCTTGCTATATCTATGTTATATTTTTTCCCTCGCGGTGTTTGCAAAATAATCTGAATTAGATTTTTGTTAATTAGATCTATTTTGCACTCTTTGCCCCTTTACCTTTTCTCTGTCCTTGTAGTGCCAACAAAAATCATTAAAACAATCCACAATATCTAGAGGGCATTTCTTTGGGGAGGGCCAAAAAACAAACATAAATGATCATTGGTCGCATGGGACAAAGTATTACTTCCTAAATCCTTAGGAGGATACCTCCCCCTCGACATTTCATAAAACTTAATTTCAATGGCACTTCAAAAGGAAACCATGGACCTTCTGGGGCAAGAGGAGTTTTCATAAATTTGTCACGAAATATCTTGAATCTCTTCACCATTGATATGGGAAATGTTAAGAACCAAATATCAATATAGCATAGAAAAACCTCAGAATAAGTACTCAACGCCTTGAAAAAGAGAGAATTTCAGATAATAAGCCTCTTCGAGGGGGAAACCTCTTTTTACCCCACATAAATGTTCAAGTACAAGATGATTCCAAATGAAAATGTCTCCTTGGTATATTTAGGAGACTAGGAGGTATAATTACAACTAATGGAATAAAGCCGACATAAATAAAATAACATTAATAATGTAATATGCCCCAATTAAGGGGTNTAGGAATGTGGTTGGTCTTCAACCCAAAGTTGGAGTTTCTCCATTCTTGATTCATCTTCCTTGTGTCCTCATGATGAATTTCATGGGACACATTTTCAGTTTCAGGTGTCCTCTCTATTAGGAAAATTTTCATTCCTTCCATGATCTCCCTTTTTAAACCATCCATCTTAGTATCGATTATTGCCTCCAATTTAGCTTCAGTTGAATCCATCATCCCTTGTAGTTCATCTTTTGTCACTGTCTTCTTTTGTAATTCATTTATGTCCCTATGCATTTCTTCACCTTCATCAAGAGTCCAAGTAGGACTTTTTGGAGGCTTATTTGGTGTAGAATCTCCCTTTTTGGGTGGCATGTTGGCCAAGTATCACTTTTGAACCTTGATTTTGAGGTGGTTTTGGTAGACAATATTTATTATGTTGTATCTCCAAAGTTTCGACCCTTCTGGGTATGGAACTTTCTTTTTTGTAGTTCTCTGATATTTATTCTCTACAATGCCACAGGTTTGATCAAAATTGGATATGCCAAGTGGAATTTACGGTAACTTCCCCACAACTTGATGATTTTTGGCCTTTCTAGGAGATCTCACTTGTATAACGTGCCCTGCACAAAATAATTGATATACAATTCTGAAAATTGTACCCAAAATACTACAAACTGTCCACTATCCAATGAAACCGATATCACTCAATTTGGATACTCTACGAAGAAGTTATGATAGTTTTACCTGGAACACCTTCTTGAGACTAGTCAATAGGACTAGTCAAATACCCTAGCTTCCATAGGGTGTATCTACAAATGAAAGATGACCCATAAGATGAAATTTTTACCACATATACCTTACTAATTTATATGAATATCCTCCAGAGTTCAGGGTCTTGATCTATCCACTAAATATCCTCCAAGCCGTTCCTTCTGAAACATTGTTGAAAAAAAGTTATAGAGAAAATGCCATAGTGTCTCAGATGTAGCAGCGAAACCCCAAGACCTCGAGCTCTGATACAATATGTTAAGAACCAAATATCAATATAGCATAGAAAAATCTCAGAATAATTTCTCAACGCCTTGAAAAAGAGAGAAATTCAGATAATAAGCCTCTTCGAGGGGGCAACCTCCTTATGCCCACATAAATGTGCAATTACAATATGATTCAAAATGAAAATGTCTCCTTGGTATATATAGGAGACTATGAGGTATAATTACAACTAATGGAATAAAGCTGACATAAATAAAATAACATTACTAATGTAATATGCCCCAATTAAGGGGTAATGAGCCACTATTTAGGGCTTACCAATTTGAAGAACACAAGGATAGATATATGTTTTGCAGTGAACACATTGAGTCAGTACATTATTAAGCCTAGACATGTTCACCTGATTATAAAAAAACATGTGGTGAGGTACCTAAAGGGTATGATCGATTATGGACTCAGATATATCTCGAATCATGAGATAAGATTGCAGGGCTACATGGATTCTGATTGGGCAGGCAGTGTCACAGACCGAAAACGTACATCCAGATGTTTCTTTAGTATGGGATTAGTTGTGATCTCGTGACTTAGTGAGAAGCAAACCTATATGGCACTCATTTTCATAGAGGTAGAGTATGTGGCATCATGGTCAGTTTGTGGTGAAGCGGTGTGGCTTCAGAAGTTGATTGCAAAATTGTTTGATCTCGATTTGAAGGAAACCTATATTTTTTATGACAACCAGAGTTGCATAAAGTTGTCAGTGAACCCATTGTGTCATGACAAGTCCAAGAACATCGAGATCAAGTGCCATTATATTTGTGAGATGATACCAAAGGGAGCAGTAAAGCTTCAGTATGTCCCTACTGACGAGTAGGTAGTAGACGTGTTGACTAAGCCTCTGTCGAGAGAGAAGTTTGAATACTTCAGAGACAAGCTTGGTGTGGTCCAGAAGGATTTTCCCTCATGAGAGGGAGTGATGTGTTCCCTAGTAGCGGGAAGTGATGTGTTCCCCATAAGCAGGAATTGATGTGTTCCCCAATAGAGGGAAGTGATGAGATCCCCAGTAGTGGGAGCTACCCCAACAAAGATTGGTACTCCAACGCAGGCTAGTATGCTACCCCAATACAGGTTGGTACTCCAACGCTGGATGGTAAGCTACCCCAACATAGGTTGGTACTCCAATGAAGGATGGTATGCTACCCCAACGTAGGTTGGTACTCCAATGTAGGCTGGTATGCTACCCCAACGCAGGTTGGTAATCCAACGTGGGATGGTATGCTACCCCAACGTAGGTTGGTATGCTACCCCAACGTAGGTTGGTACTCCAATGTAGGATGGCATGCTACTTCATCGCAGGTTGGTATGTTACTCCAACGCAGGCTGATATATTACCTCATTGTAGGTTGGTATGCTACTCCAACGCAGGCTAGTATGCTACTCCAATGAAAGTGCATAACTTCCTATGATATATAGATCAGTGATTGACAACAAGACAATGACCAAGTATGCAGAAGCACAAAAGTAGTGATGATGACCATGACGAGAAGAATAACTTCCTTGCTAAGAGGGAGTTTTGAAGATTGAGTAGCTTCAGAAGATATCCTTATTGTATTTGACCAAGACAAACCCTAAATAATATTATTATATTATATTTTTTAAGACAGACCTATTGTTCCTTTGTAAAATTCGGCCCTATTGTGCCTTGACAAGTAAAAGGTAAATTAAAAGGATAAAGTGACAGGTCGGCTGAGACCTAATTTAGGCAGGACAAAGTACTTTCTATAACGGAGGCTAACGCCTCATTTGGACACACTCACAACACAAGTTTTGTGGCTAAATAAGAAGTGTGCAAGTATTGAAGGGAGAAGCTACTGCAACTAGGAGGTGACATTGTGAAGGATCTTGGTCTATCTCTTGGATATATATTGGTTAAGTGGTGCGCCACTCTTTCCTAGTCTAGGGTTAGAGGAGGATCTTCTGCTTTGTTAGTTCTATCTTGGAGAGAAGCATTGTTCTTGGTTGATGAATATATATTGAGGAAGTTTGTTGGTCTTTTCCCCTTAGGGGGTTTTCCCAGGGTAAATTGTGTGCATGATGTGAATGTTATTCTTTCAATGATCCTTTATATTCAATTATTGTGCTAATGGTTTATAAGTAAAAGAACACTAATCTAGATAACTACTCAAGTAGAAAAATCAACAGTAGCATCGTCTATGGAAAAAAAAAGCACGTAAAAGTAGTTAAATTGCTATGGTAAATCTAACTCTAACTAGTTTTAGGAAAAATTCAACATGGTTTTGGAGTTGGTTTCCTTCATATAGTCTAATCACTCGAAGGAATATCATGAGATTTACCTCGCCACTTTAGTTTTCCACGGTACCCTGCCGCGGTACCATGTCGCTGAACAGTTTATTTTGTCAAGCTCGTTGATCACCTTTTCTAGGACGTTTGGCCTAATTCCTTCACAAACATGTGCACCCTACCCTAGTGCATCTCCATATACCTTCAGATTGCAAGTTGGAGCACTTTGAAGTTTTATGGTTCGTCGTTTCTTGTCACTGCTTCCGGATGGTGCCGCTGCTTGCCATTGTTTTCCGCTGCTGCCGGAGGTATGTACTTGTATATGTTTAAACTGTATCATTATCTTGAGGGTGTTCGCATGAGAAGGGATATGGTGTCCAAGCAACAATCATAGATCCAGAGGGATCTCAGATCCAGAGGGATCTCATATCCATCACATTCAGAGGAACAACGCACTCCAGGTTTGATCGTTTTGATATGCCTCTAGTTGTTATGGCATTATTCTAATCTTATGAACACCTAGTTGTATTTTGATCTATTGAAGTTATGATTATTATACTAACCTCTAGTCAAATTCAAAGTTATAAGATGACTTTAGTCAAAGTATTAGATTGATTAAGGTTGATATTTTAGAGTTTATTTTCATTATATTCTCTAACTCATATTTTTATCAAGAAATCATATTGTCTTAGTATAGGGGACAGGTTGGAGAGAATACTTGTCATCTTGAATGAAGGAGACTCAGAAGAAAATCAACAACACTCATGCTTGGAAATAAGATTCCAGGTTCCAGGTTTGATTGATTAAATTGATAAGTTTCCAACTTGCACATATCAAGTTTGATAATTGCTAGATTACAAGTAAACACTATAGTTGTGTCAGAAGTCTTTAAAAGGTTCTATTACTGCTAGGTACAATAAAAACNCACGTTCGACCACTACCTCAAGGTGTCCCCATGGCTCCAGGTAAAGCCCTCACGAGAATTGAACCTTGCCCAACGGTGAAAAACTCCTCGCTTTCCACCATTGGATCCAACCCCTTTGGGCAGCATGTGAGTACTATTGATATAAATGCTCATTGTCCTTTTTTTCAAGATGAACTAACATCTCCTCTAAGAGATAATTCTTGTTTTACTTCCAAGAAGGTCACCTTGGTAAAGTTATGATGATTACCATGAAATTGTCCTTCATTATTGTTACCATATATATGTTCTTATGAAATTAAATTATATTGGAAATACTTTTTCTCTTGTTGTTCTTGTCTTGGGCAGGTTATCCTACAAATTTCATGGAAGTTACCATGGATATGTACGTGTTCTAAGAAGGTTTCCATGGAAGAAGGTCACCAGTGACAACTCTAAGAGGGAGCTACAGTGACAATTACAGAAGGCAACATGTTAGATAGCCTCCAGTTTGAGACATGGAGCATACTAACAATCAGGAAGAGTTTGTTCCAAGCAGTGACAACAAATCCAAAGAGTTTTGGACATCGTGCACTCATACATGTGTGGACCAAGGACAACCACTTCACTTAGCAGGTATGTACATTATGTTTCATTTATTGATGATTTCTCACATAAAAATTGGATCTATTTCTTGAAAACAAAAAGCAAAGTATTCAACAAGTTCAAGAAGTTCAAATCCCTTGTAGAAAATTTCTTTGAAAAGAAAAGAAAGATTTTGAGTTCAGATAACGGAGGAGAGTCCACATCAGATGACTTCAAAGCATTATGCAGATAAATTGGGATTAAGAGGGAGCTCACTACTTCCTACAGTCCTCACCAGAATGGTGTAGCAGAAAGAAAGAACCGAATGATGACAATTGTAGGTAATGGTATTGTACGAGAAGAGCATGTTCCAAAGAATCATGACATGACAAAACCACAAAGGCCTGTAAAAATGATTACAAAGAAAAGAAGACCAGCTTGGTCTCGTGAGATTATTCAGGATACCGAGAAGTATGGTACTCCGGATGGATATTTAAGAGAAAGAAGGAAACCTCGACCATATTCCAGTTACGTGACATTGTTATGTGATATCATTGATGTTGATCCTACCTGTTATGAAGAGGATGCAGAGAAGAAATTATGGAAGGATGCCATGATTGAGGAATACTAGTCCATCATTAAGAATGATGTTTGGGATGTGGTTTTGAGATCGAAAGATAAATTTGTTGCGAGTTCCAAATGGATCTACAAGAAGAAATACTCAACAGATGGTGGTATCGAGAAGTACAAGGAAAGATTTGCGGCTCATGGGTTCTCCCATAAAGAAGGAATAGATTATGAGGAGACATTTTCTCTTGTGGCGAGATACACTTCGATTAGAAATACACTTGCAATAGTTGCAGTAATGAAATGGAAGATACATCAAATGGACGTGAAGACAACTTTTTTGAATGGTGTAGTGGAAGAGGAAGCATACGTGGAGAAGCCACAAGGATTCAAGACACATGACATGTAGACACGTGTGCATATTGAAGAAATCCTTGTATGGATTGAAACAAGCACCCACGACATGGTACGATAGAATTGGGAGCTTTCTGATGAGCTTGGGTTTTACCAAGAGTAAAGCAGATCCCAATCTTTACTACAAGGTTGAGGACATTGGACCAATGATATTGTTGTTATATGTCGATGACTTGTTTCTAATAGGGGACGAGAAGCTCATCGTTGAGTGCAAGAGAAAGATTGCATCAGAGTTGAGATGAAATACCTAGGTATGATGCATTATTTCTTGGGTCTAGAGGTGTGGCAGAAACCAGACAAGATTTTCCTTAGCCAAGGAAAATACGCGATAGAGATCCTAAAGAGATTCAAAATGATGGATTGTAAATCCATTCCCACACCGATGGTTATTGAGTGATACTTATTCAGAGATAGTGGATGCCACTATGTATAGGAAGATGATTGGTTCCTTGATGTATTTGACAAACACTAGGCTAGATATATGCCTTGCAGAGAACACTTTGAGTCGGTATATGGTTGAACCAAGACGTGTTCACTTGATTGCGGAAACACACGTGTTAAGGTACCTAAAGGGTATGATAGAATTTGGACTCCGATATGTTTCATATTGTAAGATAAGACTACAAGGCCATGTTGATTCAGATTATGTTGGTAGTGTCACAGATCATAAGAATACACCATGATGTTGCTTCGGTTTGGGGTCAGCTATGATTTCTTGGCTCAGCAGGAAGCGAACTAGTGTGGCACTCAGTACATTTGAGGCAGAATACATAGCAACATGTTCAACTAGTTGCAAAATTGTGTGGATTTGGAATTTACTTGTAGGGTGATTTGATTTCAAGTTGGAGGTGACTTGTATCTGTTGTGACAACCAGAGTTGTATAAAGTTTCCAGAGAACCTAGTGTTTCATGAAAAATCAAAGAATATCTAGATAAAGTACAATTATATCTGAGACATGGTACAAAAGGGAGCAGTGAAGCTCTAGTATGTTGCTACTGACGCGCAAATAGCCGATGTGTTGACCAAGCCTCTGTCGAAGGTAAAGTTTGAGTACTTCAGGGACAAGATTGGCATGGTCCAGAAGGACTTCCCTAGTAAGAAGGAGTGATGCGTCACATATGCGATTATTGGGGCAGTAGCCTACAAAGTGTGGCAACAAAGGGTAGTCATTCATGGGAACGTTATTGACTATGGCACCAATCAACATGACCTTTCACAGGGTCAACAATATGTCGAGCCTTCGAGGCTAGCAGTTTCCCAGCTTTTCAAGCTGGAGGGCCAACCATGAGTGTGGTTGGAGGTGTTTCCTATCCATCAGATAGATGGGTAGTGTGTGCGCACTATATATCCTAATCCTTGTAGTTAGATGCCTGGTCACTATGGACTAGATGCCTAGTGTGCCAACCAGAAGGGCTAGCTTTAGGGTTAGTTGTCTAGATTCTATGTGAGCTGGACAAATGTGATACTTTCCTAGTTCTGTGTGAGATAGATGAAGTCCCATAATGATATAAGTTCTGAAAGGACATCGAGACCCATAAGGTCTGAGAGGACGATAAGGTTGTGCCCACTAGAGAGATGCTACATGCATTGATGAGGCCTGAGATGCATGACTGTGGCATGGCCATCAGATAGTCTATGTGTGACTATGACAAATCTTGTTTGGCTATGATGGTGATACTTGTGACATGATCTGTTTGATCGTGAGATAGCCTGTGTGGCTATGGTGATGCTACCTATAGACTGGTCTGCAAGACCATGTGATTGGTGGGAGTCTTGTACATGCCATGTGTAATGGATGGATGTGATTGAGACTACTAGATGAAGAAAATAATGGATAATACCTCCCTAGCTAAGAGGGAGTGTTGATGTTACATAACTTCTAGTGATGTATAGGTTCATGGAAAGTCAACAAGTAAATGGTCCAAAGTACAGATTCATATTGAAACCGTATTGAAGATTGTGCCACAAGAATACCTTCCTTGCTAAGAGGGAGTGTTGACGTATTAGGTAGTTGGAATATATTCTTATTGTATTTGATCAAGTCAAAATCCTAAAAGAATAATGCTAAAATATATTTGTAATGTTGGCTCAAGAAAATAATTATTATTATACTTTGTACTTGCAATATGAGAAGTCGGCCCTACCAGAAAAAGTCAAAGTAAATCATATTTTCCAGAAAATACAGGTTGGCCCTGTGGGAAAAGTTCACTGGCAGAATAAGTATAAATAAGGTGATGCCTTACTCATTTGGTGATCACAACTCACTCTACTATAGCACAACTTTG
>SNQJ01S0004752.1:80632-90737 GCA_010110895.2 Picea sitchensis
TAGAGATAAGTTTGGTGTACTGGAACAATCAATCACCATAGTCTTCACACATTACATTGCAATAACGAAATAATGAAGACTATTACATTGCAATAACAAAACAAGGCTACGTGGCAGCGCAATCCCTGCCAACGAGGTTAGAAAGCAAATTGTGGAAAATGGGGTGGAATTGTAAATGAAATGAAGTGTTCGGTGCAAAATGTATATCATGGAAATGTTGTGTGCAACATGTATATCACGGAAGATGGGGAAAAAGTAAATGATATTTTTTGAAAGTATATAACAAACCTATTTTTTTTTAAAGTATATAACAAAGTAAAAAAATTGTTTACAATGCAAGAATAAATTTGGAAATTTAAATGCATTTTCCATATGGACTCGTGAAAGATAAAAATATATGATGATATAAAATTAATAGGAGATCAGAAATATAAAAAATTTAAATGCATTTGTGAACATGGGGTATAAGTAAATGATGGTTGCATTGTTGAGCACCATTTATTTTGAAATATATAAAAAAAGAAAAGTTTGTAACATATAAAAGAGTAAATGCGTTTGCCATACAGACTGGTGAAGGATAAGACTAAAAGTATGTAACATATTAAAAATTAAATGCATTTGTCATACAGAGTGGTGAAAGATAAGAATAGATTCTGTAACATATAAAAATTTAAATGCATTTTTATTTGAAATCTGTCAAAAAATAAAAGTTTGTTACATACTGCTGGAAATTTTGAAATATACAAAAAAATTTAAGTCTGTTACATATAAACCGGAATTTCAATGCGTTTGTCATGTAGACTAGGATTGGGGCTCCCACAAACCATTAGAGAAATATGTACAAGAAACAGGACTGTGGAAAGATGATAGAGTGGAATAGCTGCAAAAGAAAATAAATGGAAAGGTATAAGTGTTTGGCTATACATCTGTATTTAAGAAACTGGAATAACTAGGTTGATAAACAAAGAAGGATGCGATGAGTAAACTTACAGTGAGGGTACATATGATCCCTTTGGCTATTTGCTTGCGACTGTCATTTCATTGATGTCACTGACGACTACGGTTTCAAGGATGTCCTCCACGACTGCTGGAATGCTGGCAACTATCTGTTGCCTTTTGTCGGCGGCCTGTTTCAATTTCCTTTTGAGCCATTCTTCAATGAGCCTCTCATCGTGGTGACGCTGATCTCATTCCGGATTTTTATGTTGAAAAAATCATTTTCTAATTCTCGAAAGTCGATAGAAAGATTAGAGAGAGCCTGATGAATTTCCTCATTCTGTATTGCATATTTGACTAGCTAGTCGTGGACGTGAGCTTGATCAAATTGAAGGATGCTGTAAAACTTTTGCAGAGAGAAGGTCTTAAACATAACAACCTGTTTATCGAACTCTTGCCTGGTTAAGGGCAAGGAGTTTGCGATTAAGTGGGGGTCTTGGAAGTCGTTGGTTTTCCTGGCTAAGTCTATATTTGACAATTTTGTGAATAACATATCTTTCTTCAATATGGCTTGTTCACATGACTGAACAATGACATGCAGGTTCTTTACTTTTTCTTTCCAACATGCTTTCAATTGGTCGATGCGGTTTTTTGATGGAAGATCTTCTTCTCTTTTTTTTGTTTTTGTCATATTGTTGACAATCTTGCCAAAAGGGATGACCGTTTTTAAAAATAATTTTTCTTCATCTTTTAATTCAACCTGCAAAAGCTCGAGCAAGCTATGTGCCCTGGTTCCAAGGGAAGTGATGGTTTGTGATATTTTCCATGCCTTGGTAACCAGTTCCACTCTTTTTTTTTATATTGTTCTCCACATATCCTTTACAGGATGCGAGCAGGGTGGAGGATTATTTTACATTGGGTGCAGGGGTGCCAAGCATGGATATTGCCAAAGGATCAACAAGCAATGGCATAGGAATGAAAACGTCTTCCAATTCATTGATTCGGTCCTTCAGTCTTGCATTCTCGGTCTCGATGCCTCCAATGGAATCATGAAGTGCTTCTCCATTCGCGGTGTGAAGTTGACAGGTTTGGGACGACCACATGTTGGCAACGTCAACCTCTGAACGAGATTTGCCTTTGTTATTTTAAACATTTTTTTCTTTTCTGAATTATCAATTTTTTGTTCTGGGTATCAAAATCAATGCTCTGGAACACGAAGGATTCATCTTCGTCAAATTTTTCGGTAACGGATATGTCCATTGGATGGCTATGGTGGATGGCGTGTCTGGGATGATCAAGGAAGCGGATCATGGTATCTAGATCAATGTCAAGTTCCATGTTCTCACTCTAAATTTCCGGCTCTTTCACCTGCCCCACATTTTTTTTCTCTTCTTCTCTACTGAAAGCTTGTGAGAACTATCAATTTTAGAGTGAGGAGGGTCGTTATCTCCTCCTCCGTTTGAAGAACTATGGGTTTCTTTGTTGCTATGATGGGCCGTTGGAGCGATGCTCAGAGATCTAGTACTTTTTGGAGTGGTATTTGTGGATTGAACACTTTTTTCACTGGGGCCTTTCCCCTGTTGCGTGTACAATTTAGTGCAACTTTGCATTGTCCACACCTCATCGACATCAGAGGCAGGACTGTTGTCGCCACTGTCTCTATTTTTGGGTAGGTGTTTATTTAAAAAACAATCGTCGAGGCCAAGTGTTTGTAAATGTTGTCTAAAAATATCATAGGGGTTGAATCCTCTTATGTCTTCAATATATCTCAGGTTGGATATGCTAGATTGTGTTGCGAAATCGTCAATTTTGTTGACGTTTTTCAACACGAACTCCCCTATTTTCCAAGGCAGAGGAACGGACTGTTTTTTTTTCTTCCTTTGGAACAGATGGAACCAGTAGTTGTATTGACGTGCTACTTTTGCAACAAACATTATGTCCATAATGTGACATGGAAAGAGAGTAGGCTCTTCCATGGAGCCAAAAATTCTTATGACAGTGTAATTATCCAAATGTTGGAGTGTCCCCTTCTTTCCAAAAAACTAGTTGCCTGTTCAGATATGCGGGGAGCATCTTCCCCTAGCAACAAAACTTTGAAAACAGACAGGAAGCCATTAAAAACCTCATAAAAACAGTGGAAAGCCTTGTGCTTCCACAAGGCCTGGTACCAACACGTTGTTGGGTGGAATTTGCAGTTGACATTATTGGACACAGACAATTGTGGAAACCGACACGAATGTGCTATTGAAAAAACTATATAGGATGACATATAAAATTTCTTTTCACTTTTGTAGCTTGACAACTGAGAAGAGATTTCATGGGAAATTAACCTGCCCCAATAAAAAATGGCTTGTTCATTGACTGTGAAATACAAAATATAAAGAGCCATGCGGGAAACAGTAGCTGTGGACTCCTGTCTCGTTATTCTTGTAAATAGCCAGGCAATTTCGCGAAATGGATTTCTAAATGAACTAACCTGCATGCTTGTAATATCTTCAGGAACTAGATTTGGGTTTTCCAGAAAAAGGGGCAAGAGGTCCAATCCGTTATTATGCTTTGCTAGGAACTGTTTGCAATATTCTCCTTTGAACGTCAATGTTGGCTCCGACAATTTCAGTATCTAGGGGAAGACCTAAGGTGACAAAGAAACAAAAGAGCGGTCCTGCAGTGGAATAATTATTTTCTCTGCAATAAATTTATTGATGCACCAAGAGACCAGGTCCTTACAGTCAAAAACCTCAGAGACACAACCTGCATGGGCAATCCCGGAGGTCCAAATTACTTGGTTCTCTGCAACAGAAGTTGAGTAATAAGAAAATGCCCTGGACCAATGGAAGTTCTGGTCCTTGCGCCTGAAGATGTTCACTGTATCTCCACATAACTGTTGTTGAGCTAATGCCATAGGTTTATGAGAAGGTTGTTTGTTGCAAATGATGGTTTAAATGAACAGTTAGAGCCGATAATGTAATTTTTCTGTAAATCTTGGTTAAATGCTTATGAATGGGAAAGCTCCTCTAGCCTTTCGCTGATTAATGACAATCTGTAATGGTGGTGCATGATGAAATATTAGCAGTAAAGTTTATTTATTGCATATTTAGAAATGTGAAGGTGGTGGGTACGACAAAGAGAAATTAAGGAATGGAGGTTTCGTGAACGTGCGAAGGCCACGCCGTGTGAACGAGATTTCATGATTTTGAAATGAACACTTGGAAGGGATAATATAGTCCCCCCACAAATTTTGGTTTAATCTGCATCAATACGAGATGTCCTCGAGCCTTTTGCCCATCAATGACAATCTATATGGTTTCTGCATAATGACCTGTTATAATTAAATGCCAGTAATTTCATATTTAGAAATGAGATATGTATATATATATATAAAAATTTTATTTTCTTTTATTATAGACAAGTGCGAAGGTGACAAAGATGGTAGAGAGCAAGGAAAGAATGGCAAGCTCTGAAAAGTGGTCGGACGGGATTCAAAAAAGGGTTACGGGGATAGTCAGGACAACTGACTGTTGCATGGTCAAATTTCATGTTTCAGAATTTTTGAGTGCAAAATGTGTAAAAAAGAAGAGATCACAATGGGGCAGTTCAGTGACCAATTTGTATATTTGCGAAATTCTGGAAAAGTGGCTAAGTATGGAATAGGTAATTGCATGTGTAGAAATAAGATATTATATATAATTGCCAACTGCTAATTGCAAAGGGGCACGGGCACATGAAACAATGACTATGAACTGAATATTTCTTCAACCCGCCAAACCGATGATCCACCAAAGAAATTTGAACAAATGGTGAAGTGTGGAAAGTGGACGGACGGGCTTCAAAATCAGGTGACAATAGTTCCACTAAATATGCGAGGACCCCACAGTTAAATTGTATTTCTCGGAAGTTTTCAGTGCAAAAATGTGCACCACGGAAGATGGCATGATAGGTGGACCGTAATACGGAAGAGGGTATGATCTAAGAACGGTTGCAAATTTGTATATCGCGGAAGTGATGATACTATTTGTAGGCCATGGAACAATAGAAGTCCAATGTAGAGACCGCCTAGCGGGAATTCACGGTTGGAGAAGTTTCTGGGTATGGAACGGGGAAGCGTTCGGTCGGTGTCATGATAAAAGAGCATGAGTGCAACTGTGAACCTGCAAGACCGCCCACGCACTGATCAATGTTGACCTGACCAACGCGCAAGCCTGTCTGCCAATTTGTATATCGCGGAACCCTGAGTGCCAGTTGCAGGTCAGGGAACAATAGAGAGTAAATTTAAAGAAAGGGGAAGCGGTCGTTGGAAACACATGAATCCGCGAAGCTGTGGAGCAAGGAATTTTTGGGAGAAAAATGATTAAGTAACAAGGAAGAGAAACTAAATGGAATAAAAGAGTGGAAAAATAGAAAGGTGGGAGACAATTTTCGTAAGCGCGAATTGGTTTCAAAGAATCCCCATTGTTGCAAAACCATGATGTTCTACTAATTGTTAGCAAATGCGTTGTTGAAGATTAGATTTTATTGCAACATGTGCGTATAACTATGTTCTTGATACATTCTTCCATGACTGTAACATATTAACTTAACTACTAAACTTCATTTTCTACTAATTGTTAGCAAATGCTTTGTTGAAGATTAGATTTTATTGGAACGTGTGAGTGTAACTGCGTTCTTCATACACTCTTCCATGAGTGCAACATATTAATTCAAGTATTAAACTTCTTGCATCATGGGTTGTTAACATTAAAACTTAATAACTGCATGTCTAGAAACAAGAATAATGATTTTGCTGCAACATTGTACATTGGTATTGTTATGTTCTATTTACATTATGAATAGAATTGAATGTTGGTTTGAAATTTTGTAATCCATTTTTTGTTTGCATAAACATCTAGTGGATTCACACAATACATTGGCATATAATTGTTAGATGTTCCATCTTAGAAAATATAAGCGAAGTAAACATAATATCGAAGAAGTGCGAGAGAACCGAACCATGCCAATTAGAACATGCGTTAAACCCAGAAAAGAGGCAGGAATGAAGAGTCGAAGGAAAACATTTTTTAATAGAAAATGCATTTAAAGAAATAAGAAAAACACCAAGTGTTGTACATCTATCCTTAGAAATTGGACCCATTTCTTCGGGCCAAAACATTGAAGGTATCTACGACAAACACAAGCACGGGATCCACAGTATGCAATATCTTTGCAATTTTCTCCTTGATGAATCATCTCGTGTTGAAATTGATATTTTTCACAAGCTTCCCCGAAGGAAGAAGACAAAAATGGTTGCAGGGCAAGTGGAGTAGCCCTTACCTGAAACTGCCTCTGTATAGTCCAAACAAATTTAGTAGCACAACTTGCACGTGTAATTCCAGAGGCCCAAATTAGTCCATTCTAGGCAGAAGGAGATGACTAGTAGGAAAATGCCTTGCAACAACGACAATTTTGGACCTGATTCCTGAAGATGTTAATCAATAATTTTTTGGCTTGAAATATATTTCTGGGAGCATCAACATATCATTGCTTTACAGTGAAACTCTTCCGCCCAGAACGGACTAATTTGGAACTCTGGAATTCCTATTTTCACGCTGCAAAGTGGTTGTTGCGTTCACCGCCGGTTTCTTTTTTGAAACTCCTTTTGGTGTTGTCATCGACGCCATCACTGAGCTAGGAAGTTTCGTTTGTTATGGTTGATTTCAATTTTGGCACAGAAGTGGTAAGATTCTTTGTATTGCCATCATCCATTTCCGTATCATCGTCCATCATATCATCTTCTTCCGGCTCAGAATTCATGGCATTGACTTTTGCGACAACCATGAATGCAAGTGGGCAGGTTCTCTGAGCAACCAGGGTTGCCATGGAATTTTTTGGCTTGAAATATATCTCTCGGTGTACCAAGGGACCATCTCCTTGTTTACTCTTGGGTGGAGGGAGATGAATAGTAAGAATATGCCCTAGAATAGTGGAACCTCTGGCCATTATGCCCCAATGTGTTTACTGTGTGTGGAGAGAACTGCTGATAGAAGTTATTAAGAATTTCCATTTTCTCAAGATGATGTTTGAAATGAAAATTGGGGAGGGATAATATAACCCTCCACAAATTATGGTTTAATGTGTATCAATGGAATATGTCCTCGAGCCTTTCGCTGATCAATGAGAGTTTCCAACGTTCGTGCGGAATGAGCTATCACCATCACAACTCACTAATTGTACAATTTAGAAAAAAGTGTGAAGGTGGTGGTGTCGACTAAAAGAGATTAAGAATTAGAAATTTCTTAGAAGGACCAACCCGTCCGCGTACAAAAAAAAAAGATTGCATCGCCTTTCAAATGAATACTTGGAAAGGATAACATACTTGTGCGCAAATCTTAGTTTAATTCGTAGTAATGACAAATATTCTCCGGATTTCCTGACATTAATGACAATATTAACGGTTCCTGTAGGATGGCTACTAACATTAAATCTTAATTATTGCATATCTGGAAACAAGTACGAAGGCAACGGTGATGGCGAAACCGATTCCAAGAAATACCAAAGTATGGAAAGCGGTCGGGCAGGTTACAAAAGAAAAACGATAGAAGATATACCCAGGAGACGTGAAGGGTCGATGGTCATATTGCATCTTAGTGACATATATCGGCCGTCAATTTGTATGTCGCGGAATTTGTAAATTGACAAGCGGACCTGTGGGCTGGCTGGCTCAACATTGCACTTTCATTGTTTCGTGTCCTCCAAATAGCACTCGGAGTTCCGAGATATACAGATTGACAGATGGAATCGAAGGCTGGCCGATTCAAGATTGCCATTGTTTAGGGATGGAAATCGCTATCAACTATGTAACATATCTAAAAACATTATTTTCAATACTAAATTATTAATATTACATATTGATCTTGTAGAATTTTATTAGACGAGAAATTTTGTACAATCTGGTCGGGAAAGTTATTTATAAATTTTACGACAAATGAACAATACATAGTAGACATGTACTTTTATAAAGTATGGACATGAGATTTTATAGAACATATGTGGATCCCTCATTCCATACTTAGCCACTTTTTCGATTGCGGGTTCTCGGCCTAGCGGGCTGAAAATTGAGCTCTATTGTTCCGTGTCCTACAAATAACACCCAGACTTCCGTGATATACAAATAGATAGGCGGACTTGTGGGTTGGTTGGTTGAACGTTGCACTTTTATTGTCCCGTAGCGATTCCGTATTAATTCCATATTTAGCCAGTTTTTTGGATCGGGGGCTCTTGGGTTGGCGGGCAAAAAATTGGGCCTTTATTGTTCCGCACTCTACAAATAGCACCCACAATTCCGCGATATACAAATTCAGAAGTGGACCTGCGGTAAATTATTACTATTAAATATTGATATTGCAGAATTTAATTAGACGAGAAAGTTTGTACAATTTGGTTGGCCGAGTGATATAAAAGTATTCTGACAAACGAGCAATACATAGTAAACATGTACATTTATAAAGTATGGACATGAGATTTTATAGAACATATGTGAATCCCTCATTCCATACTTGGGCAGTTTTTGGATCGCGGGTTCGCGGCCTGGCGGGCTAAAAATTGAGTATCTATTGATCCATGTCCTACAAATAACACTTACACTTCCGCGATATACAAATTGATAGGCGGACTTGCGGAGATGACTCTATATAAAGTATGGATATGAGATTTTATAGAGCATATGCGGATCCCTCATTCCATACTTAGGCACTTTTTTGGATCGCGGGTTCGCGACCTGGCAGGCTGAAAATGTAGTCTCTATTGTTCTGTGTCCTACAAATAGCACCCAGAACTCCGTGATATACAAATTGATAGGAGGACCTACGGGCTGCTTGGATGAACATTGCATTTTTATTGTTCTAGAACATATGCAGATCCCTCATTCCATACTTGGGCACTTTTTGGATCGCGGGTTCGCGGCCTGGCATGCTGAAAATTGAGTATCTATTGTTTCGTGTCCTACAAATAGCACCTAGACTTCCACGATATACAAATTGATAGATGGACTTTTGGACACGAGTCTTTATATAAAGTATGGACATGAGATTTTATAGAGCATATGCGGATCCCTAATTCCATCCTTAGGCACTTTTTGGATCACGGGTTTGCGACCTGGCGGGCTGAAAATAGAGTCTCTATTGTTTCGTATCCTACAAATAGCACCCACACTTCTGTGATATACAAATTGATAGGAGGACCTACGGGTTGCTTGGATGGACATTGCATTTTTATTGTTCTAGAACATATGTGGATCCCTCATTCCATACTTGGGCACTTTTTGGATCGCGGGTTCACGGCCTGGCGGGATGAAAATTGAGTATCTATTGTTCTGTGACCTACAAATAGCACGTAGACTTCCACGATATACAAATTGATAGGCGGACTTGTGGACATGAGTCTCTATATAAAGTATGGACATGAGATTTTACAGAGCATATGCGAATCCCTCATTCCATACTTAGGCACTTTTTGGATCGCGGGTTCACGGCCTGGCGGGCTGAAAATAGAGTCTCTATTGTTCCGTGTCCTACAAATACCACCAAGACTTTCGCGATATACAAATTGACAGGAGGACTTGCGGGCTGCTTCGTTGAACATTGCATTTTTATTGTTTCGTGGAGATCCCGTATTAATTCCATATTTAGCAATTTTTTTTGATCGATGGCTCTCGGACTGGCTAGCTGAACATTGCACTTTCATTGTTCCGTGTCCTCCAAATAACACTCAGACTTCCGCGATATGCACATTCACATATGGACTCGAGGGCTGGCAAGTTCAAATTTGCCATTGTTTAGGGATGGCAATCCCTATCAACTATCCAACATATAGAAAAACATTACTTTCAATACTAAATTATTAATATTACATATTGATATTGCAGAATTTAAGCAGAGGACAAAGTTTGTCCATTTTGGTGGACCGACTGATATAAAATTTTTCCGACAAACGAGCAATGCATAGTAAACATGTACTTTTATAAAGTATGGACATAAGATTTTATACAGCATATGCGCATTCCTTATTCCATACTTAGGCACTTTTTGGATCGCGGGTTCGCAGCCTGGCGGGCTGAAAATTGAGGTTTTATTGTTCCGTGCCCTACAAATAGCATCCAGACTTCCGTGATATACAAATTGACAGGCGGACTCAGGCT
>SNQJ01S0004752.1:97831-119545 GCA_010110895.2 Picea sitchensis
CCACATCTAAATATAAAAAGTTGTACTATGTATTTATTATTATGCATTATTATATTTATTATCTAATATATTATTTATTATTATATTTATAATATATTTATTATATTTATATTATATTTATGAATATTATAGTTCCATTCAACGTACGGTTCATTAGACATTTTGAATAACAAACAACCCTTAATTATTATCTTTTGACAAAAAATATTCATTACTTGTGCATTTAGTTATATTAAGTTTCATTGTTCAACATGTATTTCCCAACTAACTCGACAAGGACTGCGTTGCCATGCAACCCTTGTTAACTCTACTGTGTGATTGCAAACCCTTATTAAACTTTAGTGTGCTTGTGATTGCATAGTGATTGGCATTAACCCCTTATTAAATTTTAGTGTGAAAGTTGGGGTTATAATGATAACGGAAAAAATTGACCCTAGGTCATGTGAATGAAATTCTACATAATTATTAAAAAAAAACATTTAAATAAATTATAACCTTAAATTATTATTATTATTATACTAAACTCAAAGTAAATTACAAACTTAACTTAAATTATAATAAACTCTACATAAAAACTAAAATCAAACATTAAACTTGAAGATAAAATAAAGAATATGTTTGTTAAACAGTATACGCAACAAAGATTCAAATTTCAAATCAACAAAAAAATCGAGACGCGGTTTTGGCAGATTTGTTTCCAGAAAGAAAATTCACTCAAAATTATATTAAGGATATAATTTTTTTTACACTTTTTCTAAAAATGGTCATACCAGCATTATGACTGTTGTGTCCCAATTATAACAGCCAGTGATGTTCTTTGATCACCAAAAGACACAAAAAATTATAAGGACCCTACATACCACTTTACAAAAAAGTTACTACAATTCTTCATGACTGTAGATAGTGGAAATACATAGATAGATTTGACTTTAAATACTATCACTGAGAAATTTATAACAATCTATTCTTGCCTCCTATACTCAACATCTGAACACGAGCATAATCAGAGATAAAGGCTGGAGATCTTTAAAAGAGATCCAAAAAAGATGTATGGTCCTTCATACCATCAAACCATCTATAAAAGATTAATTTGTCTGGGGATTTTGATAGAGCTTCCTTGGAGAGAATATCCGCTACCATGTTGAATTCTCTGAAGATGTGTGAGTAATTGATAGTCTGGAAGGATGCCACCAATTCCAGAATTCTATTTTTCCACCCTTCAATCGTCGCCGAGTTAAGCCTGCCTTTTTGTTTTAGCCATTCTATGACTACTTTTGAATCTCCCATAAGATGCAAGTTTGTTAAATTAAGATGTTTGGCAAGAGTGAGAGCTATCCAAGCACCTAATAGCTCGGCTTTTGTATTTGTGACTACTCCACCGTTTATCAACCGTCTGAATTCTGATCTATTTTTGTTGATTATGGTACCCCCTGCACCGCAACAAATACCCCCTAAAGTCGCAACTCCATAAAAAAAAACAATAATAACTTCCTCCATAAAGGTAATCGRCCTTTGCTTGAGAGCCTGTGTTCTATTTGAATCTGTTTTGTATATGGGCGACCCAAGCGTCTTAAAAACAACAGTGCTAATTGATGGAGAATGATCCTCAAATATAGTTTTATTCCTTTCAATCTAGACGTACCAGCATGTATATGTAGCCAAATTATTGGGAACAGTTTTATTTTTTGTCCATGCATCCATACATTCCTCAAAGGTATTCCCACTCCAATTTGCTTTGTGATTTAGACTAATCAGAATCCTGTGCCAGACTTTCTTTGTAAATGTGCAATTTACAAACAAATGATCACTATCTTCATCATTCTGTTTACAGAGAGAACAAATGCCAGGGCCCTCCCATCCTTTCTTTTTCATAATTGCCCATGTAAGAATTTTATTGCTTGTATCCAGCCAAATGAAGATCTTTAGTTTCAACTGAAGTTTCCATTTCCAGATTTTCGATTTCCAGCCCAAATAACTCGGAAACTGTTTAGTGGATATAATTGCATCATATAGATTTTTGACTGTAATGTTTCCAGAGGAATCACCACCAGTCCAAACTAAAACATCTTGAATGTTTTTCAAGGATATTCCAGTCGCTTTAAGTTCTCTAGTATAAATATCCCACTCTAAATCCTATGTTCCATTGAGTCCCAAACAACTGCTACTCCGCCATAGCTCTAGATTTGATAACGGATCTTTACCTTACAATACTTGAGACAAGGTCATAATATTCTTTTTAAACAGATTTGACCGTGTCTCTGGGCTCATAATGGAGTTTTCTTTTAAGCCGAGGATATAGTCTCTCCCTATGTCTATCAAGTGACCAGATCCTGGTCGTCGTGCTATCCAATGAGTGATGAGATTAATTGTGCAAATTAAACTCGACCATATCCTTGAAACCGCCTTTTTCTTCTGATTTTCCAATCTGAACCAATTAATAATTGAACAGTTTGAAATGTATTTTTCTTTCCACTCTATGCCATATGCTTCCCTGCATTAAGACCTTCCACAGAGTGTTTGCCATAAATGCCTGATTGAAGTATGTAAGGTTGTGAATCCCCCAACCACCATTTTTCTTTGGTCTAGATAACAGTTCCCTGTTGCACAGGTGGTAATGTTTCGTAGCCGAATTCCCACTCCAAAGGAAATGGAACATCAAACTCTTGATTTTAGAGAGCACCGATCGAGGGATATACTCTAAAAACATCCAATAGACAGCTTGACCCTCCAATACAGATTTGATAAGAATATATCTGCCACCAATCGATAACCATTTATAGCACCATAAGCTAATTTTCTTTGTTATCTTTGTTACCATCCAATCCTAATCGCAAGCCTTCTCAACCCCTGTCTTGAGATGATAACCTAGATATTTGAAGCCAAATTTTAGATCACTAAAGTTGTAAGGGAGAAAGGATTTGAAAGCTTCTAGTTCACCCTCTGAGAGTCCTTCATAGTGTATCATTGTCTTTGATTGATTCACAGTCAGCCCCAAAGATTTACAAAACATAGAGATTATAGTGTATATTTCTTTCCATTCAATAAGACAAGCCTTTGACATAATGAGCACATCATCTACAAACAAGAGATGTAAAATATTCAGAAGGTTTGTAATTTTTATACCTATCAGTTTCTTTTGTCTGATACTCTCCTTTAATAATAGACTAAGTCCCTCCATCACAATATAAAGAGCAGGGGGGACAATGAACAGCCTTGGCGTAACCCCCTTCCACTTTTGAAGAAATCTGCGGCTTCACCATTTATTAGGACAACAAAGGTGGCGGATGTAACACATGACATAATCCAATTAGTCATTGGTACGCCAAGCCCTCCTTTAAGTAACAACAGCCTGAGCATAACCCAATCAATACAATCATAAGCCTTTTTAAGATCTAGTTTTAGGACAAAGTGACTTCAATTTTTTCTTCTTTATGATGTGAATGCTTTCATGAGCCGAGCCAATTACTTCCTGAATTCTCCTTCCTTTTAAGAAACCAAGCTGCTCCTCTGAGAGGGATCTGGAGAGGAAAGGTTTAAAACTGTTTGAAATGACTTTGGATATAACCTTGTAGCAAAGATTACACAATGAGATCGGGCGAAAATCCTCAAAGGTACTCGGCTTGTTGGATTTTGGAATCAGATTTAAGAAAGTCAAATTTAAGCAACCAGGGATAGATCCCAAGCTTATGGATTCTTCCACCATTTCAAGTAGGTCAGGCCCTACAAGGTCGAAGAAGGAAGTAAAAAAATCAACCGGCCAACCGTCCGGCCCAGGGCTCTTATCCCTTTTAAAATGAAAGATTACAGACTTTAATTCCTCTAATGTTATCGGATTAAACAACATGTATGACTCCTCATCATTAACCAATCAAGGGAAGAGATCCACAATTTTTAGTTGTTCAATAGTATTTGTGATTGATTGCTCCTTGTAGAAAGTTTTAAAATATTTGCCTGCTGCATCCTTTAGTGCATATTGTTCATTAATCTTGCCTTCAGAAGAATCTTGGAGTTCCCAAATGTGTTTTTGGGCCCTGTTATGTGTGGCACATTTATGAAAAAATTTCGTGTTACTATCTCCACTAGCCATCCATATCTCTCTACTTTGAAGCCTCCATTGTTCTTCAATACCTTTCAGAATAGTATTTCTTTTATATTCTAATTGACGCAGGGAAGAGTCTAGCATCAGATTTGATGGATTAGATGTTAAATGGATAGCCAAAACTTTTATATTTTTCTCCAGAAAAATCATTTTTTCATTTTTTTTTGCTACTTTTTCTTTAAACATAACTTTTGATTTTTTCTTTATCACTTTAAGCTTCCAAACAATTCGGCGTTACTTACTAATTTCATTAAAAAAGAAGGGTTCTTTCCAAATTTTTCTGACCAGATCCATGAATTTCTGATCTTTCAGCCACTATTCATTCAACTTGAATGGAAAAGTTTTATAACTGGGTGGTAATTCCATTTGAAAGAAGACCGAAGCATGGTCTGATACAAAAGGTAGCTCTACCCACGATCTAAAATGACCAACTTCAGATTGCAAATCTTCCTCAGCAAAAATTCTATCCAGCCTTCTTGAAATTGATTCTAACCCACTTCGACCATTTCTCCACATAGAATAGAGCTTTGCTGGCTTAATGTCTCTCAACCTATTTGATGCGAATCGATCTCTATAATAGAATTCTTGAGTCCCTGACCCGAAAGTACCTCCCCAAAGCTCGTCCGGGTAAAGAACTATATTAAAATCTCCAACAATAATTAGGTTCTTTATAGCCAATATACCGCTATCTTCAATAGATTTCCATAATTGAAGCCGGTCCGAACACGGTCCATACATATTAAGAATAGCCAAAATCCTGTCATTTTTAAGCTTTTTCCTGTTAACAGCAGACCACCAATTGTAAGGAAATGAATAAAATCAAAAGAAGACGGATCCCAAGAGGCTAAGAGTCCCCCTGAGTTTCCCACTGAGTTTACTGCACAATATACCCAAGTAGGTCTTAAACATGTCATAAAATCTCTGGCTCTAGAAGCATCAACCATCGTCTCTTGAAATAAAACTATATCAGAGTGATTAGTATCTAGAAGTCTCCGAACCGAGGCCAATTTGAGGGTGCCTCCAACCCCTCTGATATTGAGTGACACTGATAACATTATTTAGTCCTAGCAAGGGCTTTACATGCTCTAAGAGCCCCACAATCCGTGGAGGGAGTGTTTTTGATTTCAGAAATAGACTGAGTTAAAGCTTGTTTTTTCCTTGAACTGCAAGTTTTTATTGGGGAAATTTCAATACCTAAACCTCACGACCAAGAAAATTCTTTTCCTTCCTTAGGATTCTTAACCTTTGATGTAGAAACTTCAATCTCATCGGGCTCCTTTAGAATGGCCTTCCCCAGATAGGTTGGTAGTTTGATGGTTGCAGAATTATCTTTTATGAAAGGTATCAAAGAATCCAGAACTTCTAACAGTGTAGAGTCGCCTACCTCGGCTTCTCTAAACCCAGGTACATATTTTGCATCTGGGGTTTGTTGATCAGAATCACTAGGTCGCAGACTAGGAGAGGTACAATTTATTACAGACTTAGGAAGCTGTTGTGTTTCAGAAGAATTACCCCGCTGGCAAGTAGGCATATCAACTCCCATCCCAGTCCCACTATCCCCAGAACCCGAGCTTACATCCTTCACCCCAGGGGTAACTGAATTTACCATGTCCTTTAGTGAGTTATTAGGGTCTGTAGAGATAACTTTTATTATCCATTTAGAGGATTCAAGAGCCTCACGTTCCAAAAATGATAAAGAGTTAAAAAACAAAGGACAAAAGGATTTAAGCATACCTATCAAAGAATCCGTCTCTTCAGAGGACAGTGAATCATAGTAGGTTGGGCCTCTTTATATAACGTCTTCGCCTGAGACGTATTCTGGTGGGTCCTCTCGAAGGGTCTCTTCTTCATCTTTTTCAACAACTTGTGTACCTTTGCAATCTCTTCGTAGGTGTCTTGTTTCCCTGCACCAGCTGCAACAGAACGATATACCTACATAATCCAGCCTCTGACTAAAATGTCGACCCCTCCACTCTATGTCAATCGCCTCCGAGAGGCCATCATGTAGGTCAATACCAACCAAAATATTACACATATTTCTGGCCGAACCAGTAAAGGTTGAAGGGTCTAGCCAGATGAACATCCCTAGAGCATTTCCAATTTCTCTTAAGGCCCACGCATTCCACAGATACAACGATAACCCCAGAAGGAGGTCCGACAAGTGTCTAAACTGAAAGTATTTGTTTTTTGGGTCGAAAGACACTCTCCATATTTTTATCATAAAACTAGAGCCCTTGTTGATCCATTTTTTTTTAATAACAGGTCATCATCATCCGGAGTATTGACCACCATACCCCACCAACCCTTTGTTAGGGAGAAAAGTTCAGGAACATATCCAAGGAGTGGGGCCCACTTCAACTTAAACCAGTCTTCCATTTTTGTCTCTGCAAGATAGGGGTAAGAAAGTCTGCCTACCAGTCCATAGAGGGCTAGTTGACAGGTTTCTTCCAGGCCAACATCAATGCCCAGAACCATCCTCCTATTTCTCTTATTCGATTTCCAAACCTTTTTCCTAGAAATTGTCTGTGAAGGAGGATACTAGGTTCTAAAGGATCCAAGAGTCACCACACCTTTGCAATCCTTCTTAGAAAATGGAGATTGTATCTTCCTCCACAGAGGAGGGCTTTTCCCACTTCTAGTCGAGCGACTATACTGTGGAAAGTTGGTCCCTGCTTTTTTTTGTAATAAAACATCCGAAAGGTGGCTCTGAGAAGGTAAATGGTCAGTTAAAGGCTGTAGCAGATTGTTTAATGGGGGTAACCAACCATCATGTGATATCCCCAATGTATCTGCCTTGGAGTAAAGGACCGCTTGGAGCCATACCACCTCGTCCTCCTCACTCATCAAAGCTCTGACGTCCTCATTTAAGTCAACTACAGATCTCGAGTCCATAATGAAACACCTGTTATGGTTACTGAGTGTACATTCTGATCATCCTTTGACAAGTCTATTCCACTGACCGATCCTTTACTACCTCCACTAAGTGATATGAATACCAAAGATGAAGGTATACCCCACCATTAGCCGAAATATTCCAACCAAAGACAAAGGCAAATTCTAATACACAGTTTTTGAAACGGGTAATAGGACCCCCAGTGGTAAATAAAAAACTAGAGAAGTCGATTGGTAGATAGGAAAAAAACAACAACGTAAACGAAACTAAACTATGANTCCTTTGACAAGTCTATTCCACTGACCGATCCTTTACTACCTCCACTAAGTGTTATGAATACCAAAGATGAAGGTATACCCCACCATTAGCCAAAATATTCCAACCAAAGACAAAGGCAAATTCTAATACACAGTTTTTGAAACGGGTAATAGGACCCCCAGTGGTAAATAAAAAACTAGAGAAGTCGATTGGTAGATAGGAAAAAAACAACAACGTAAACGAAACTAAACTATGACTCCATCCTCCAGAAAATCCGGGAAAAAATGAGGTCTCTAATCCTGAAAACAATGCCAGAAAGAACTAGAAAAAACAATAAAGATTGATAACGAAGAGTTAAGTGTAGTTCCACCAGTTTTGTCTTCCTTCTTGGTTCCTCGATTCACCATTTTTGTAGGAATCAAGTTTTCCCGCCCTCCTTCAAATTCGAAATTCCAACCAATTCCCGAGCCATGAAGTCTTGTTGGTTGCAAGCCACGAAGACAACCTAAAAACAAGTGCACATTTGGACCATAATTAATTAGGCACACAATTGTTTTTGGTAGATTTGTTGCACCATTAAGCTTTTTCTTAGAAAAAAGAGTCTCATGTTAAGTTATATTTGAGAGAAAGTTATATTCTCAATGGCCCTTTTTTTTTTATGGAAGGAATACATAATTTGGTTTTCAAATTTATTGTGTGAATCAACCATTTTTATTTTTATGTTAAAATAGATTTTTTATTTTTATTAAAACAATAAAAAGTTATTATTATATATATAATTAGATATTTTTTTTGGTAGTCATTTATCTATATAGAGGAGAGTTTAATATTCTTTTTGGTAGTCATGGATAAATGTCAAGTGTTTTATTTAAAACACAAATTATATCTATACATTGATGTAGGAAAAAAAGTAAGTTAGCAATTGTTTTAAGAGATATAAAGGTATGTTGTAAGAATGGATAGTTAAAGAAAAATTTAATAACATTGGTTTCTATATGTGTTGTTTGTTACATATTTATATGAAGTTAATGTAGCATTAGCAATAATAACTCAAGATACAGTACAAATGATATTTAAAAATGGTTATTTCACTTAAAAGTTATTTCTATAGTATATGAACATTTATTTTTCACTTAAAAAGTTATTCCTCTACTATATGAACATTTAATATGCTTCCATGGATAAAATTGAAATTTTATTTATTTATTATTATATTGAAGTATTATATATTTAATATGTTTCCATGGATAAAATTGAAATTATATATATTTTTTGTATTATTATATTGAAGTATTATATATTTGTTTTTTTTATTATTATTATTATATTGAAGTATTATATATTTAATATGTTTTCATGGATAAAATTGAAATTATATATATTTTTTGTATTATTATATTAAAGTATTATATATTTGGAACTCATAATGCATGTTGTGGTCATGGCCTGGGGTAATAGTTCATATGTTCACAATCACTTCATTTTTGAGGGCATATGTGTTGGAAGTGAGTTGCATGTCAATGGAGCCTTTTTCATCCTTGACTTCATATATTTCCATTTAACGGGTTTAGATTTGGCTATTAGGATATGTTCATTTGGAACTTTAGGTGATTCTTCTGTAATGGTATGAATGTAGAATTTTTTTYTATCACGATTGTCCAAATGATTGTAAGATTTGTTTGATTGATCAAGTTCCAAGGGTAGGCCAAGTAGAGGCAGAAGCATCCATGTTTAATGAATGTAAAGAGACCAAGCTACATCCATCGAAGAAGAGACATCAGRGAAGAGGAAGATGCTATAATGAAGAACTAATCAATTAACAACTAGATCATAGACCAAGTTACAAGGAATACTACAAATGACGTATGATGCAACAAAGTCCTTAGACCAACAAACCTCACACTAGTCAATTGTCTTGATGAGAATTCACTCAATCATCAGACAAATCTATTGAGAAATCCAATCAAGACCCAAACTAGGATGGTCTAGCACTCCACAATCTCTCTACAACTACATTTTCATGAAAGGTTTTCCTTAATAACAAATTAGCTTACAATGTTCTTGGATGCAAAACAATGAATAGTCAAGCCAACGTTTTCCATTATTGTAATTCAAGAGAGGTTCAATAAGGAAAAAGACTACCACATTAAAGGTCTTACATTCAAGTTAAAATATTATTATACTTAAAAAAGGACCACTAACACAACATAGCATTTGAACAAAGCATTGATGGTGTAATGTGAAATAACCCTCACAGAACATGGTATGCTTCAAATTCTAGCTTGCTTAACCATTTTCTCACCCATTATTTAACAGTTTTTTCACTCATTCTTTAATAAGTAGTGACAAGTATAACAAGGCAGGTTGCAGAGCAACAAGTCCTTGCCCAGAAGGTAGATGAGCTTGTTGTTTAGATTTGGGACAAAGGCAGATTGTTAATAAATTTATAATTATTTGTAATTATTTCTTCTTAGACGTAATTCATTGAAGCATAGGTCAAACAATTGGTTGGGGGGATGAATGAGAAGTTGAGTTACTTATAAGGCACTGGTTCTGGAGATAAAATATCGCTCGTCCACATCGGGGAGGAAGGAAGATATAAGATCCATGCTACCGGTGTTGGCATGCGATTTTTGTTACCGGCTACCGGGGCATACTATCGGCGAGTGCCCAAATAACAGTTTCAAAAGAAAAGAAGAATGCTCTTTCACCATATCATGAATATAAGAGAAAGCCACAGTGTAAATATCCCACAGATCTTCAGCTGGGCGCTTGTCTATAATGGAGATCTGGTTCAATTGTTTGCAAGGAATGCAGTTAAGACATAAATTATTGTATGAGAAACTCCCATGTTCTTACTTTTATCTGTGTAACGCCTCAACTCTTACAATTGCACCAGTAACCTATTATCGTATTTCCATGATCTAGCTACATGAAGGTCTGATGTAGCGGCTTGGCTCAACAACATGTCTGTCACATTAATTATCCTGAATGACCCTTCTGAAGAGGATTTGAGAGACTGCTTAAGTAATGTGAGCATTCTTTGGCAGGTCATGAACAAATTGAATCCTGGCTTGATACCGAAGGTACATTTTTCCAGGTCATGACCAGAATGGAAGCATACAGAATTTAGAGAGTGTGCACTAATGAAATTAAAGGAAAATGAAAGATCTTTCAGATTGAATGGAAGTGTACGATTTCTGAAATCAGAATAGTGTAGATTCAAATCAACGGATTAAATCGACGGAAGCAGGGTGATAGAAGCATTCAACAGGTTCGTAAGGTTAGTCGAGCGAATTCAAGACGAAAGTCCATTCCGTAGGCATGTGGGACTTAAGCTAGAGTATGGCCTTTGGGTCAGTGCAGGAATAGATGCATGGAATAAGAGAGTAAGGCTTATTGACATGAACTAAGGCAATGGAATAAGGCAAGAGGTTAAGAGAAGTAGTCGTTATAGAAAGGGTTAAGAGAAAGGGGAGAAAGAGTCTGATTTCACTCTCACTACAGAGACTCTCGCACTACAAAGAGGCTAAGCACAGAGAGTAGAGCTAGTCGTTAGCTTATGAACATAGAAAGAGAAATAGTAAGACTAAAGAGATTGAACTACTTCTGCACTACTAGAGAGAAAGGGTTTAAAGAAATCCAATTTCTCTTTATTGCAATGGGACAATTTAGCTACTACAAGTTGAACTCAAAGTTGCACTAATTAGAAGACCTATTATAGAACTAGAGTTGAACTACAACAATAAAAACTATAGTGAGAAAGATAATCAGGCATAAATAATAGTGGGAACTACTACTAAATGTATATGCTCGTTAAGTAACCAACTTACTTACTTACTTACTATTGTGGTAGACTTAAGCCGATAGGATGGAGATTGAACCTTCCAAGTTAACAACATAGTACCTATGTGCACCCACTTGAAGATAATTGCTCGTACTCATGCATTGTTCGAACCTCATCGTGTAACCAAGCTCTACAACTGCTTGTTCTTACTTAGGTGCAGAGTTGTCTGTTGCAGGCTGGCTGAATGCAGACGAAATGCAGAGGGAATAATGCGAGACTGCGGGCAGATTGGTGGGGAAGAAAGAATGCAAGAAGGCCAACAACACACCTTCGCAGACAAAGGAACATCATGAATATGCAGTAGTTGCAGTAGTTCCCATGGAGTTCTCAAGATGGATTGCTTGAAGCCGCCATCTAGTGAACCTTAAGCAGTAAGTTCCATGATGCAGTAAGGCCAATAAAAGTAAGCTCCAAGTAAACTAGCCCTTAGAGACAAGCTAATTAGACTGGCTAGGTTTTACCTTTTTTCACTTGGCCTTGCCATAGATTACCGATTACAATGGACAACACAAACATTTCATATTCATAATCAGATTGCTCAGACAAATTTGAATAAGTTCTCATTAGATTTTCTAGTTGATTTATATCCTCCTTATCATGTGGGAAGACTGTGTTCCCCATGTTTAAGACAACGAGCATTTTTTTGTTTTCGTTCTAGAGCCGATAATTAATTCACCAATTATACTGTAGCAGATATCACATTTTACATAGAAGGAAAAATTTCGCCTGCATGTTTTACTGAAAAACGTTTTGGACAAGCTTTTTCGAAGGAAAATCTTCCATCTCACAGGGTTTTGTAAATGTAATAAAAATGCATTTTGCACATGTTCTTGTACATGAACTAGGGAATTTTGCAAATTGATGCCTATATGGTTTTGCGGAGAAGCAAACACAGGCCTAACAAGTGTTCTTACAATGAATACAAGTGTTTATGTTATTCTATGTCAGTTGTTTAATATTTCCAGATTTACCATTTAAAAGGGTCAATTGCTTGCAGATTGTATCAAAACCATGATTGTCTAGTACTGAAGGTGTTGCACATTGGTTTCAGAATGTCACGAATTTCCTTGTGCAAATATAGTAACTTTGTTTCATAAACACTTATATTTGATATTCCATCTCAACCTTTCGAGTCTCACTAGTGTTCATTTAACATTAAAAAGGGCATGACTCATAAAACTATTATAAATAATTTTTTAATCCCAAATAATTTATTTTTTTAATAAATTTTTATATTCACATAAAATATAACAAAATTTGAATTTATGATAATCACTTTTTAATAAAGTGATATAATATTTTATAATTAGTTCGTTTAACCATAGCACCATGGCACACGACCAGGCCTTGGCTTGTAACTTGTATCCCGAGCATGTCACTTGTATGATCAAGCCATAGCATGTGGCCAACCTCTTCAATTACATAATCAACATCTAATAGAGTTGTCACTTACAGTGTAGGCTGCCTCATCTTGGGACTTCCACGTACTTTGTTTGGTGTAGTCTTCAGCACACAAACTATGGAATAGTTGAATGCTTGGTCGATCTGCGTATGGTTCTCCTTTCTTCAAAGCCGATACAATATATCTGAGTAGTCTGTCTTTTGGAAATATTGAATGCAAGAGGGTAGTTGAAACGATGCCACAACTAGCTGTTGGTATTGTAGGTCGAACTTCCCCCTTCTTTCCTTCCATAAATCCTTTCGGCTTCAAAAGTGAATACAACCAGTGAAATAAGTGCATGCCTCTCTTGGCCCAGTCGATTTCTCTTGGCGTAGTCAATTGTCCGTATATCTCGCTTGCACAGTCGATACCGAACTGGTTGGTCTTAACCGAAATGGATTTTCTTTCCGAGGCATCTTCTCTTACTGAAGTGGATTTTCTATCGTGAGAATTGTCTTGTCTTACCGTAAACAACAAGTTTTTCTTCTGAATTTCCTAATAGGTCTGAAGGGTATTGCCTTCTTCGGACTCCCAACATCAAACGGTAATTGCTTCTAAAGATGCCCAACCCGACCCATTGCTATTGGTGGTGGAGAGTGTCTTTATTGGGATGTAGGTGGGGTGCTCTTTCTATCACATTGAGTTATTGCATAAGGTATGATTCCGGTGACAATGAAATCTTTCATGGAGTTCCAGTTTAAGGTGGAAAGCGCAGGGTCGGGTATGGTGATGGTACGAGGGGCGTACGAATCAAGCTTGCTTGTAAGGTGATCGAGGTTAGCTTAGGCAGAGTGTGCACAAAGGTGGCGATCTATGAAAATGATTAGAAGGATTGGTTCAATAGCCCATATATTGGTCCTCTTACTTCTATAACTCCTAATTCCAGAATTGACCAATTCAAGTAGAAAGACCTCTGCTCGATCTGCAGCATGGAGTTTTGTCCTACTACAAAATTCATGGACCCGTTAAGATCGTTGTCAATGATCAAGAGACCGAGAAAGGCATACACATTATTGGAGAGGAATCTTTGAAGGTAATGAAGAAGTCTAAGTATAGTGAATTTGGAATTGCTCTCCTTCAACTTTTCTTCTTCAAATTATATATGTCTAGTGTTTTCTTCTTCATTTATGCAATCTCCTTATCTGGATTCTTCTTCCATGGAAAAATATAGGAAAGCTTAAAGTTGCCCTTCATATTAATACAATGTAATCTTCTATTTTTTTTCTCAGTTTTCCTAAATATTAGAGATGTAGTCATATTAGTAAATGAATTTAACAGTCTTTATTGAAAACCAAAAACCAAAATCAAATGTAGACCAAAAACTTATCTTTGATGCTTTGCTTCTTGTGTGTTTGCATTTGCGTGTTACTGACATTCCTTTCCTTGTATTTCTTGCTGTAATTGAACCACCTGCTAAACTTCGGGAGAAAATGGACACTGGTATTCTGGACCGACAATCCTGAAGCGATCGAGCGACAAGCTTGAAGCAACCAAACTGAAGGAGTCTACAAGTACAGGGAGGAAATGGAAACTAGTAGTTTGGAGTGACAAGCCTGAAGCGACCGAGCGACAATCCTGGAGTGGCCAACCTAAACGAGTCTACAGGTACATGAGGAAATTAACACTAGTAGTCTAGAGTGGTGACACTAGTAGTCTGGAGCGGCCAACCCGATGAAAGAAAATAGAGAAGGAAAGAAGACAAAGAAAAAGGTGAGGGGAATGGTTATTATATCACTTGCACGGGGCATGCAAGTGACCAAGTGGAAGTGTACGACATCACCAACTTCCACTATGAGGCACCAACACCAAAGCCACCACTTGAGATTACAAAGGGTTATGGACTATGGATTATGAGTCCAAAAACATCAAACAATTAATGTTTGGATTTAATGCTAACTTGAATGTTAGCATTAATCCACCTTGCTTTTTAGATATTCAATTTATTATGTTTGGAGCCTTCATATTCCTAAGTTTGAAGCCTCTTACCCTCGATATGAGGCCAAATAAGTCCTCAAACTTAAAACTTAGAACTAACAACCAAATAAAAGTTGAAAAAATTACATGAAGCTCTTGAAACTTTGGTTAAAGTTGTTGGTTTCCGTTCCCAACTAATAAAACATGGGAAAACCAATTACTATTAGTCCCTCATGGCAAGTACTATTAGTCCCTCATGGCAAGTACTAATAAGTAGGGACACATATTAGCTTAATAAAAAAACTCTTACAATCAAATTTGTTAAAACGCCTCCACATTTTTTTTTTTTAATTTATGAATAACTTTGAAGTAATTAAGATGTATGATATGATATACATATATGTAATCTAAATTCCATTTATTGCGCAAATGTGATGATATCGATGCAAAGAGCAATAGTTCATGGACATTAATAATATGTACTCAAAACCTTGAACTTTGAATTTCAAATGGGATGAGTCTTTTTTTTTTTTTAATATTTTTGCATATATGTTTAATGTACAAGTGTGACCCCATGTGAGGATTGATTATATCTATTTTGATAAATGATCATAGATTTCACAAATGTCTCTTTAAAGATGACCTCTTTTTAGAGGTTTTCAATATTTTATGGCCAAATGATAGTTTGCACTTTGCACTATGGCATTTGTTTGAGGTTGAGCAGGCACAACAATTTAATGTAGACAATTGTCAAGTTTTATAATAGGCACATGATGGAAAAATCCCATCAAAACACTATTGAAGGCTCAAATCCTCGTATCCTTCCTCTAGATTATTAGTAATGTTTGGTCTTTAATGGATAGTTTCTCACTCCTTTGAGAGGCAACTTAGTTTCCCACTTCTTTTATTCTAAAATCTTTATATCCATCTCGATATATGGCCCTTTTGATTTAATTGTCTTCAATTTATAGTAAAGTATGGACATCTTTTAGTTTTCTCGATGTTATGTTACATTTTATTGTAATTGATTTTCTATGATTTTGGGTATTGATAAAGTTCTTTGAACATGGTGTGATGTTCATCGCAGTGTAATAATTGATTTATTTTTTAATAAATGAAATGGTTTTTAATATAGAAAAGTAGATATATAAAACCAAACAATGGAAAAATTGGTATCAAAATGGAAATATGTTTTTAGAAAAAATATTTAAAGTTTATTGCCTATTATACACATGTTGATGGACGTATCTCTCGCTTCTATCACCAAGGATGGACGTATCTCTCGCTTCTATCACCAAGAAAAAGATCTAACAATATATATAGGAAATGACACCCACTTCCTCAATAAAAGGAATGATGTATGGACTTCCTACATCATGACAAACATTTGTTGTTAATTTTTATCTATCTATGTTGGAACAAATAAACATTGTGATTGCAACTTGTTAAGAAACTCAAAATAGTTGTAATCATATCCGGTAGCTCAATGTGGGCAATGTGGGATGAAATAGGATTTCATGACCCTAGAATTTAGCAGTTCAACAATGGGAGTGAATTTAACACATCACAGAGCTTTGTATTCATTGATGAAAGTGCCAGTATAATCCATCACTTGGTTGAACATTCCCTCTTCAACCACCCTAATTTCCAGGGGGGGTGATGTTCTATGGAATTCTTCACCAGTCTTCCTTAGCAATACACATAATTTAGTGACACTTCTACAGTGAGACATGAATCTTCAAAAATTGACGAAGGAAGTGCAATTGGAACTACTTTGGTGTTGAAGTGAAGTTTAGAATACAACACAAAATGACCATGTATTGTAGATGTGTTAGCATAGCTTGTATACTTTATTAATTAGGAATCAAAAGGCTGCAGATGCTTAATATAATTCTCTAGTAGATCCTGAAGCTTTGCTTCATCCATTTTATCTCAGTCAATACTCAACATAACAATCTATCCATATACAAAATGGAATTGAGGCACAAAGTTGAAGAGAACTCAAAATAGGCCATGTTAGGGAATATAGTATATGACGCTTTTGAAGAGTTGCAAAGAGGCTTCAAATTACGTCTAAAGTAGTATTAAGAGGAAGCGTACA
This sequence comes from Picea sitchensis, assembly GCA_010110895.2. NCBI lineage: Eukaryota > Viridiplantae > Streptophyta > Pinopsida > Pinales > Pinaceae > Picea > Picea sitchensis. The sequence continues at coordinate 114,385 of SNQJ01S0004752.1, forward strand.
TGGTACATACCAGGGTAGCCCACCATTGTAATAATTGAAATTAGGAATATATTGAGCCACTACACCAATCATAATAACATCTATATACTTCCATAGTTAGGCCACAAGCGAGTTTTAATTTTTTGCCGAGACTAGGTTGAACATTCCCTTAAAAAAAAAACATTGAATTCTATATTTTGTTGTAGTAGTTTTTTCATGGCCTCTCTAATTAATGGATTAGTGATCGTTTCGTTAATAATTTTTCTTCTTATGTCTAGGTTGAGTTTTCTCCAATGCTCCTCTAGGAAGTGTAATTTCCCAGATCCGTCTAGTCTAGGAAATGCTGCTAATTTGCTATGTCTGTTGTCTGATCTGATACACTGGGGATTTCTGGATGCGTTTAAGCTGCAGGTTTTAACATGCTTGGTTGTTTTCGCATGTGTGTGCAAATAAATAAGTGTTTACAACATATGAACAAGAATACAAATAGTAAATGACACAAAAGATTGCAAATCAAATATTATGATATTTTTGCGGTTTACAATGTCGTATATGGCTGAAGAAAATAAATCTCTCGGCTAAATCAGTGACAAAAGGATCTTAGTTGTAATACAATAATAAAACTAAAACAATAATACACGGTAATAGAAGAATGTTGCTGGATCAATGGATGAGTTGTAGCATCTGCTGCTAGTTATGACAACTCATACAACAACTGCTACAAGACTGGAAAGTTCTCCCTAGTGGCTAAACTCCTCGGATCTTTCTGGAAACTGTCTCAAACAGCGCACCTTTCTCTCTCACTCAGTCCTGGTGACTGACAGACTGACAATCAACCCTCTGCTGATATGTCTGGACCCCGGATGGATCCCCCTGGGGAAATGCGCCCCCTCTACTGCTGGAAACTACGCCCTAGTGATTACTCCATCGGAATGGGTTGGAAGGATTTCCCTAGATATGATCTGATGATCTTTCAGGAATCTCAAATGTGTCCTCCCAAACTACCGCACCCTCAATGGCTGATAAATGCGCCTAAGATGATTTCTCTGTCGGAGTCTTATGAGAAATCAACTGGGTCCTGCCCTCCTCTCAACTGGGTCGGAGGGGAATCACTGGATTCTCCCTGGCTGGGACAAGTCGACTCAACTGATGCTCAGAAGCTGCACCCTCTCCCTGGACAAGTGTGCCCACACTGCTGCAACTGGATAATTATCGTTGAAGTACGATGAAAGATCTAGGTGATCTTCCTGGTGAATAGAGTGTGTCTCTCAACACCGAAATCAACCTCTGGGTGTCTTCCTCCTGGAATCCACAAGCTCTCTCCTAAGATGCGCCTCTCTCCTCAATTGACAAGCCAAATTCTTCATAATGATGAATTAGGTCACTTTACCTATTCTTATAACTGCCCGAAACCCTAATTCGTTGATGACCTATTTTTAGCTAATTTGTTCAATTTTTAGCTCACTTTGGCTTAAAAGCGCTTTTAGTCACTTTTATCTCAATGTCACTTTCAAATTATAACACCCTCGACTAAAGTGACCTCTAGTAACCTTGTTTACCCTTGTATGGCCCTGGCTATAGTCTAACGAGGTTGTTTAGATTATTAAGCCTCCTCTCTAAAGCTCTTATTCATAAAGGGACATTACAGTGCTCCCTTCCCAAGACTACTTGCCCTCAATCAATACCAATCCAGGGTGCTGTAACACTTGCTCACTCTCCCAAGTAGCATCCTCTACTAGAATCCCTCTCCATCTGATAAGACACTCTCTAATGACCGTGCTCCTCAGTTTCCTCTCTCAGAACTCTAGTACCTCCTCCGGAACCAAATCCAACTGTCCCTCCTCATCCAATGGGGGAAGCTCCTCCGATGTGCTGATGAATTGTCCCATGACCTTCTTGAGTAAAGACATGTGGAACACGTTATGAATTTGGCTCTCTTCTACAAGCTCTATCTCATACGAAACCTCGCCTACCTGATGCATGATCCTGTAAGGTCCATAGAATCTAGGCTTGAGCTTCTCGGTCCCACTCTTCTTCAAAGATGACTGTATGTAGGGTTGGAGTCTCAGGAAAACCAAGTCCCCAACCTCAAAGTTGTGCTCTATCCCGTGCATGTTCGCACTCATCTTCTGTCGATTCTGTGTTGTCTGTAGGTTCTCTTTCAGTAACTTGAGAATCTCCTGACTCTCGGTGATCCATTCCTTGGCTTTGGGAGCTCTTCTCTCCCCGAAAACCAAGTCGATCAAATTGGGAGCATCATAACCATACAATGATCGGAAGGGTGTCATGCCAATGGACATGTGGAAGGTGGTTTTGTAGCAATTATCTCCTAGATGTAGCCACCTGACCCATGTTCTTTGCTGTCCACTCACATAGTTTCTCAAATACCCCTCAACCCACTTATTGAGTATCTTGGTCTGCCCATCTATGTGAGGGTGATAGTTGGTGTTGGGTGTCAACTCTGTCCCCATCAATCTGAGCAACTCCCTCCAGAAAGTACCAATAAATCGACTATCCTTGTCACCGATGATGTTCCTCAGCAACCCATGGAGCCGAAAGACCTCCCTGAAGAATAACTCGACCACCTGAACTGCGCTGTAATCTGTCGGTATGACATAGAAGTGAACAAAATTGGTCAAACTGTCAACCACCACATAGATGCAATCCTTACCTTGAACCTTGGGTAGGTATGTGATGAAGTCCATCGATATGCTCTCCCATTTCTACTCCGGAATGTGAAGTGGTTGAAGTAATCCTGCTGGAAATGTATGCTCTGAATTGTTCTGCTGACAAGTCACACAGTCACTGATGTACCTCATAACATCTTGCTTAAGGCCCTTCCATGAGAACCTCTCTCCGATCTTCCTGTAGGTTTTGAAAAACCCCTCATGGCCTACCAGTGGAGAATCATGAACTACTGCTAAGATCTTCTTCTTGAGCCCTGAGCCTGGCACTAAGTAGACTCTGTTCTTGTAGAATATGACATCGTCAATGACCCTGTACCTGTCATCCTGAACCTGTCCACCCAAAACCTCATAAGCGAACTTGTTCCTGGAATATTCCACTGACAAATGGGATTTCCAATATGATGAAACCTCCATCAAAGAACATGCTGCATGTCTCCTAGAAAGTGCATCGACCACAATGTTCTTATTCCCCTTGACATACTCTAAGTCGAAATCAAAGTCCTGTACCTTCGTCACCCATTTCTATTGGTGCTCACTGAGATCCTTCTTCTCAAGGAAATACTTTAAGCTGTTACCATCTGTTTTGACCACGAATTTTCTGCCCACCAAATATTGTCTGAATTTGGTCAAGGAATGCATGATTGCCAACATTTCCTTGTCATAAATAGAGTACAACCTCTCAGTCTGAATGAGATTCTTTCTCTCAAACACAATAGGGTGTCCTCCCTGCATCAAAACTACCTCGATGCCCTCACCAGATGCATCACACTCTAATACAAATGGTAAAGTGAAGTCTGGTAATGCTAACACTAGACATGTGCCCATGACTTCCCTCATGTGATCAAAGGATTTTTGTGACTCGTCGGTCCATATGAAGGCCCCCTGTTTGGTGAGATCTGTAAGTGTTGCTCCAAGCTAAGAAAATCTCCCAACAAACCGCATGTAATAGCTACATATCCCAAAGAAGCTCCTCAACTCTGTCACATTCCTGGGTGTTGGCCAATCCATAATGGCCATGATCTTCTCCTAGTTCACCTGTACCCCTGTGCACTGATAACGTGGCCCAAGTAAAGTAGTTCTGTCATACCAAATTCACACTTGGACTCTTTGGGGTATAGTGACTGTGCCTCCATGATGTCGAGTACCTCATCCAATTGCCTCATATGTTCCTACCATGTCTTGCTGTAAACCAAGATGTCATCAAAGAATACCAAGATTGATTTCCTCAACTAATCCATGAATAAGTGGTTCATGCAAGACTGTTATGTAGCCAGTGCATTGGTTAGACCAAATGGCATAACTAGGAACTCAAAATGATCGAAGTGGCATCAAAATGTTGTCTTCTCTATGGCTTGCTCTCAGATGTTGATCTGATGATATCCAGAGCATAGATCAATATTCAAGAAGAAAACTACCCCATGTAGTTCAATTTTCACAGAGCATTCACTGAGCACTGCAAAAGGTATTTTTATGATGAGTTTGCATTTGATAATTGTTGTGATGAATATGAATTACATTGTAAGCTTGAAGTTGTAAATATGGAAACATCTCTCCCTCATAATATGCAACAATGCTTTAATGACTTCAAGATGTTGTGTTTTCCCATCAACATCAACTACAAATGGATAATAAAGGAATTGAACGCTCTCTTACTATATTTAAGTCTGATTGTTATGAATTTGAAGAGCTGGTTTCTTTAGCTACACAGAGAGATGATCATAAATGTATACATGTTGTGGTTAATGATAGCTTTGAGGAGTATGTTGAAATAGGGGACATTTATCATTGTAACCAAGATATTGATGATCTTCAGGAGGATAACCGTAGCATTGATGCTTTTGACATTGTATCAAATGCATCTACTGACTTAGGTTGTCATGAAGATGAGATTGTCCCCTTTGAAAACCCCAAAGATGATTATCAGATTGACATATCAGTAAGAGATAGTTCCGGATCTGCAACAAATACTAAGGGCAACCCTCAACTTTCAGTTTTGCAGACAAAAGGGAATTGCAGCAGACATGAAGAGAAATATGATGAGCAGAAGGGTCCAGATCAACAGTCCATCCTATATGTTTCTCCGACAGAGGCTGAGCAGTCTACCTTCAACATTGAGATCATTAAAGGCAACCTGAAACAACATTTCATTTTTCAGTTGGAACAACAAGAAGGAGAGATTTTTCATTATGACTTTGATGACCCTATTGCTGACTATTTGGGTTCTATAAGCAGCATAAATGTCCAAATACTTTTGTCAGATGAAAGTGGGCTCTATCATTTGTTCAAATTATATTTTTGCATGCTATGGTTTTCTATATTGTTCGGGTCAAGATCAAGTATGATATTAGTAACTCAGTTTTTGATATGGCTACATTGGAAATTCAATTTTACTTGATCAAATTGCCTCTACTGGTTAGGGTAGGAGTAGGCAGAAGAAAATAAGCTCTTCATCCGAGCAAGTAGATCCTTCATGTTCAATTGTTGAATAAGCAGAG
>SNQJ01S0004752.1:123163-133687 GCA_010110895.2 Picea sitchensis
AAATACAATCCTCTCCTCCCAATTTTTCATAATAATCTTCCCGACGGCCTCTGCCCAGTCATATCTCCCCTCATTCACCGACTCCCTATCCTCCTTTAATTCCACCCACCTTATCCCTCCATTTATTACCCTATCCTTCCATTTATTACCCTATCCCTCCATTCAATGCTTCATTCCCCCTCCCTGCATATGTAAAGTCTTATAATAAATAATTTAAAGTTATTAAGCCCTTTAATTCATTATCCAAACCTTTAATGAGTCAATTAATTAATTAATTAATCAATCAACATATATAAATAATTTAATTAATTAATTAATATTATTAATAAATAATCATTGTTTAACTAAAATATATTAGGTCAGTTAATTATTTAATTAACTATACTTGATAAACCCTATGCAACTATTTAACTAGGGTTGTTACAGACAAAGGTTGAGCAATCCACATTCAAAATTGAGATCATTAAAGGCAGTCTGAAACAACATTTCATTTTTCAGTTGGAACAGCGGCAAGGAGAGGTTTTTCATTGTGACTTTGATGACCCTATTGCCGACTATTTGGGTTCTATAAGCAGCATAAATGTCCAAATACTTTTGTCAGATGAAAGTGGGATCTGTCATTTGTTTAAATTATATTTTTGCATGTTATGGTTTCCTATATTGTTTAGGTCAAGATCAAGTATGATATTAGTAAATTGGTTTTTGATATGGCTGCATTGGAAATTCAATTTTACTTGATCAAATTGCCTCTATTGGTTAGTGTAGGAGTAGGAAGAAGAAAATAAACTCTTCATCCAAGCAAGTAGATCCTTCATGTTCAGTTGTTGAATAAGAAGAGTAGGCTACTGGCATACTACAGGTTTGCAAGGAATTAGTTGTAAAGGCCATATGACTCCATGCCCAATGGTAAAGGCTAGATGACTCCATGCCCAATGGTAAAGGCGACTGGAACTACTAGGTTCCTGGAAACCTCACAGGGAGGTCTCCATCCCAGTTGGAGCCATATGTTATCTCCTCAAATGACATTGAAAATTTTGAGGTATTTTCATTCATTCATACTTAAACATGTCATTTTCCTTAGTCTTATGGCCAGTGTTTTATCTCCAAATTATTGATTCAGCTTACATTGATCTCTCTTTCCCAGAAAGCCTTTGGTATCTTCCTCTTTATCTACAATACAAAAGGAAGAATAAATGTACATAGCCTATAATCTTAGCCTTATTGGCTCTAACATTTTCAAATAACAATATGCATTTTTTTATGATGGGTGCTTGAAGTTATTCTAAACCTATGCCAAATCCTAAGTCAGTCAAGTGCATTGAACTCAAAACCAACCCATGAGTTAGGTTACAAGTGAACGTACAAAGTCAAGCCACAAGCTAGGCCATATGTTTAATTAAGCCACTAGGCCAGTTCTCATGCTAAAGATCTCTCGAGTTTTATGGACCCACGAGCTAAGCTATGCATCCAATCCGTGAGTCAAGCTATGAATTGATACACATGTTGACACATCAAGCCACATGCCGCGCCGAGTTCTATCTCAATTTTTTATGATTTATGTGCAAACGCATTTGAATCAAGCCCAGTCCACATGTCAATTCATCAATCGATATATACCAAGCCCTCTGTTGAACGCCAAGCCAATATCCTACACATCTCATCGATTCTATGAACAATAGCCTCGAATTCAAATCAACAATGTTAGCAAACAAGTCGACACATAACCCATAGACCAACCATGAGTCAAGCTGCATGTCGATACACCAAGTGTATCATTAAGTCCCTTCTCATTCGGTATTGATGCACCGTCAAAGTTTCTCTGCTACTGCGCAAGAGATTGCAGGTATTGTTGGAAGGCTCGAGGAGGAAGTAACAAAGGCTTCATCCATTCAGTTTCAGTGTAGCATAAACACATCCAAGTCAGATCTTGATCGGGTTTTAGATGCTGCAAAACCCTTTTCCATATTTATATTTAAGTCCCCAGATTATCATGGATTTCTAAAATGAGAAATTCTAGATCACGAGTTAGAAAAGTAACAGTTAGAAGGGTATTGGTTAATGCAAACATGGAAGAATCATAATGTCTCCTTGTGATGACTAATCATTGACTATGACCGAGGGCCAAATGTTATAACATTTTCTAAATCTTCTTGTTAGAGATGGTAAAGATTAAGAACATAATGCAACAATTGAGCCAGAAGATGTCATGCTATCTTGATGTTTGTCACAGTCTTAGAAAGGGAAAAACATCCAGAATTAGTATCTGCATGAAAGAAACAGTTTTAGAGCAGGGTGTTTGGCATTATTTGGAAGAAAATAATCTTGACCCCATATTCATTTGTCCATCTTTGGCTATTTCACCTATTTTACAGTCAAATCTTAATGTTAATTGTTTACCGTTTGTCTATATAAACAACAGCTGCAACCAATCTTACTTGTCCACATTTTAATCATTATTTCATTTGAAGTGTTCTAAGGATCGAGAAAGAAGGCAAAATCCTATGCAACAATGATCAAATTATGACTAGATTGAAGACATTGGTAATGAAATCCCAGCTTCTGAGCATCCGATCTCAAGCACCTCGGCTCTGGGGTTCTGTGTATTCTTCCAAATCGTCACCTGACAATTCCGTTTCCTGAATGGCCACACCGAGGTGTTCCGGTTGTTGAAGGAGCCCAACACTTCCCGCGAACAAAGGAAGATAAGGATATGAAGAGTGTTCTTTGTTACATTCTTGGCTTATATCTATTTCATTAACCTCTTGTGCAACATTATAAAAGGAGGATCGCTTCATATCCAACGCTCGAATTAGTTTCAAATATGCCATTCCTTGGGGGTAGAACATGGTTTGGAATGAGCACATTGCTCATATCCAAGATTCGAGAAGAATACCCAGACATGATGATACTTACCTTCTTTGTCTCCCTTTATCAAAGATCTTAGATACAGTGGGCTCTTGATATTCTAAAAGCAGTTTTCTCTACTGTTTCATGTGTTTATGAATTGAAAAATACAATAGATTATGAGCAAAGGAATTTTCTGCAAAATGCTGAGATGATTCAGAAAGGGGTTTTTCTATTGCAACTTGGTCTTCGTAAAATGCCATGAGTATTTCAAAGAAAATAGACTGTTGCAAGAGAAGTCTTAAAACAATAGACAAACCAAAGGACTCTCAGAAAACTACAAAGATGTAGACTTGTAGAAGCTTATAAATAAACCTCCAATCTGTCTTGTGGACATTTGGAGTCCTATAGACCTTCTTCATTTATGGCAGAAATACAAACATCATCAAGTCGAGAGAGAAGCTATATTTTACAAGGAAGGGAACTCATCCAACGCCGAATTAGTTTCAAATATGCCATTCCTTGGGGGTAGAACACGGTTTGGAATGAGTACATTGCTCATATCCAATATTCGAGAATAATACCCAGACATGATGATACTTACCTTCTTTTTCTCCCTTTATCAAAGATTTTAGATACGCAATTCCTTTGGATATTCTAAAAGAAGCCATCAAGCCATTTGTTTATGAATTGAAAAATACAATAGATTATGAGCAAAGGAATTTTCTGCAAAATGCTGAGATGATTCAGAAAGGGGTTTTTCTATTGCAACTTGGTCTTCGTAAAATGCCATGAGTATTTCAAAGAAAATAGACTGTTGCAAGAGAAGTCTTAAAACAACAGACATACCAAAGGACTCTCAGAAAACTACAAAGATGTAGACTTGTAGAAGCTTATAAATAAACCTCCAATCTGTCTTGTGGACATTTGGAGTCCTATAGACCTTCTTCATTTATGGCAGAAATACAAACATCATCAAGTCGAGAGAGAATCTATATTTTACAAGGAAGGGAACTCCCATTTAACTATCAAGAAAATTAAACAGGAGATTGACATTGAAAATAATGAAGAACAAAATCTTCACCAGCACAGGAGGCACAACTATAACCAATTAGTCGTTGAAAAAACAAAGCTTTCATCGGCTAATTAGAAAATTCTAAGGCAGAATAGCTGGTGAAACCGCATAGAAAGAATTTTGAAGATTTTGATCTCGATATAATGATTCCGGTGATTGGAATTATATAAGGTGACACCAAAGAATTAATCTCCTCAAATTATGAAGCATTTGGCTTCCAAGGTTTTGGGGTTGAGATATATGAGGTAGAGGCCCACATGGTCCACTAAGATTTTGTTCAAAGATGGTGAAAGCTTTCAGCCACTGAAGACATGTGTCTTTCTCATTATCGACACATCATAGACACAACAAATAAAGGAGACTAGATGTCAAAGACAAACTTTGAAGACAATTCGATTCATAGGAACTAGATCTTTAGTTATCCTATTGTATTTAGTTTTGTTTTTTGTTTTCTATATTTAGAAATCTAGATCCATTTTTTTGGTATCTGAGATCTGTTGTAAAAAATATAAATACCTATCATTTTGATAGAGCAGGGGGTTCAATTTTGGATAGCAGAAATACTCTATTGTATATAGACCTTTCATATGATAATACAAATCATAGTTTCCTTTCTCTATTGATGTTAGATTCACATATTTCTTTCTGTACTTTTATTCTAGTTGTTTCAGCTGCAAAATGACTGTCATCTCATTGGTTAGCTCATAACTTGATTAATAGTTTCTTATCCTTGTTTATTAAACCCTACATTTGTATTTGGTTTATAAGCATTGTTTTCTCACCCACTTTAAAAACTATCATCTGATTATTGATCCTTCAGAGCACTGGTTCATTTGATTCTCATTTTGATTGTCTGAATACCATACTATAATTGAGTCATCCCATTGATCCACACATACAAAATACAAAAAACATTTTACTTTAGGTTACCAAGCATCTTTGACCCACAACCACAAAGAGTTTCTTGGAGTGATAACAAATTGGTGCCGTTGTCGGGGAGAGGAGACTGAAGCTCAACTTTTCTGGGAGATGACACATAACTGATCCATTGATGATAGATAAGGATCAGACATCAGAATCGATTGTAATCATCTATCTGGTGACTCCATGAAGGACGGATTCAGTGGCGACTCCACAACATTCAGATGTCAAAATCATTTTCTGCTCTTTTGGCTCAAAGGTTTGCACCTCTCAATTTTTCTTCAGTTCCTGGTTTCCCACATCCAGTACCTGATATGTCAGAATGGGGGGATTTTCTGCCTATCTTCAAGGAGAGCAAAGAAGACAATCATGAAAAACACCTCCTCAAGTTTCATGAGTGCATGGATCTATTAGATCTGCAACATGAATATGTTTGTATGAAGATGTTCATGTGTTCATTGTATGGTGATGCACGTTAGTGGTACTTTTCTTTACCTCCTTCCATCATTTCATCATTGAAGGATTTTCACAGAGCATTCATTGACCACAGCAAAGGTATTTTTTAGATGAGTTTGCATTTGATAATTGTTGTGATGAATATGAATTACATTGTAAGATTTAAGATGTAAATATAGAAAGATCTCTCCCTCATAATATGCAACAACCCTTTAATGATCTTCAAGATGTTGTTTTTTCCCATCAACATGAACTACAAATGATAATAAAGGAATTGAAAGCTCTCTTAATATCTTTAAGTCTGATTGTTATGAATTTGAAGAGCTGGTTTCTTTAGCTACACAGAGAGATGATCAGAAATGTATACATGCTGTGGTTAATGATAGCTTTGAAGAGTATGTTGACATAGGGGACATCTATCATTGTAACCAAGATATTGATGATCTTCAGGAGGATAACCATAGCATTGATGCTTTTGACATTGTATCAAATCCATCTGCTGACTTAGGTTGTCATTAAGATGACATTATCTCCTTTGAAAACGCCAAAGATGATTATCAGATTGACATATCAGTAGGAGACAATTCTAGATCTGCAACAAATACTAAGGGCAGCCCTCAGCTTTTAGTTTTGCAGACAATAGGGAATTGCAACAGACATGAAGAGAAAGATGTTGAGTAGAAGGGTCCAAATTAGCAGTCCATCCTATATGTTTCTCTGACAGAGGTTGAGTTGTCTACATTCAACATTGAGTTCATTAAAGGCAGCTTGAAACAACATTTCATTTTTCAATTGGAACAACGGCAAGGAGAGGTTTTTCATTGTGACTTTGATGACCCTATTGCCAACTATTTGGGTTCTATAAGCAGTATAAATGTCCAAATACTTTTGTCCGATGAAAGTGGGCTCTGTCATTTGTTCAAATTATATTTTTGCATGCTATGGTTTCCTATATTGTTCGGGTCAAGATCAAGTATGATATTAGTAAATGAATTTCTAATATGGCTGCATTGGAAATTCAGTTTTACTTGATCAAATTGCCTCTACTGGTTAGTGTAGGAGTAGGCAGAAGAAAATAATCTCTTCATCTGAGAAAGTAGATCCTTCATGTTCAGTTGTTGAATAAGCAGAGCAGGCTACAGGCATACTACAGGTTTGCGAGGAATCATTTGTAAAGGCCAGATGACTCCATGCCCAATGGTAAAGGTGACTGGAACTACTAGGTTCTTGGAAACGTCACAGGGAGGTCTCCATCCCAGTTGGAGCCAGATGTTACCTCCTCAAATGACATTGAAAATTTTGAGGTATTTTTATTCGTTCATACTTAAACATGTCATTTTCCTTAGTCTTATGGCCAGTGTTTTATCTCCAAATTCTTGATTTAGCTTACATTGATCTTGCTTTCCTAGAAAGTCTTTGGTCTCTTCCTCTTTATCTTCAATACAAAAGGAAAAATAAATGTACATAGCCTATAATCTTAGCCTTATTGGCTTCAACATTTTCAAATAACAATATGCATTTTTTATGATGGGTGCTTGAAGTTATTCTAAACCTATGCCAAATACTAAGTCAGTCAAGCGCATTGAACTCAAAACCAACCCATGAGTTAGGTTACAAGTGAACGTAGAAAGTCAAGCCACAAGCTAGGCCATATGTTTAATTAAGCCACTAGGCCAGTTCTCATGCTAAAGATCTCTCGAGTTTTATGGACCCATGAGCTAAGCTATGCATCCAATCCGCGAGTCAAGCTATGAATTGATACACATGTTGACACATCAAGCCACATGCCGCACCGAGTTCTATCTAAATTTTTTATGATTTATGTGCAAACACATTTGAATTAAGCCCAATCCACATGTCAATTCATCAATCGATATATACCAAGCCCTCTGTTGAACGCCCAACCAATCTCCTACATATCTCATCGATTCTATGAACAATAGCCTCGAATTCAAATCAACAGTGCTAGAAAACAAGTCAACACATAACCCATAGACCAGCCATGAATCAAGCTGCATGTCGATACACCAAGTGTATGCTTAAGTCCCTTCTCATTCTGTATTGATGCATTGTCAAAGTTTCTCTGCTGCTGCGCAAGAGATTGCAGGTATTGTTGGAAGGATCGAGGAAGAAGTAACAAAGGCTTCATCCATTCGATTTCAGTGTAGCATAAACACATCCAAGTCTGATCTTGATTGAGTTTTAGATGCTGCAAAACCCTTTTCCATATTTATATTTAAGTCCCCAGATTATCATGGATTTCTGGAATGAGAAATTCCAGATCACGAGTTAGAAAGGTAACAATTAGAAGGGTATTGGTTAATGCAAACATGGAAGAATCGTAATGTCTCCTTGTGATGATTAATAATTGACTATGACCAAGGGCCAAATGTTATAACAATTTCTAAATCTTCTTGTCAGAGATGGTAAAGAGTAAGAACATAATGCAACAGTTGAGACAGAAGATGTCATGCTATCTTGATGTTTTTCACAGTCTCAGAAAGGGAAAAACATCCAGAATTAGTATTTTCATGACATAAACAGTTTCAGAGCAGGGTGTTTGGCATTATTTGGAGGAAAGTAACCTTAACCCCATATTCATTTGTCCATCTTTGGCTATTTGACCTATTTTATAGTCAAAGTTTAATGCTAATTGTTTATCGTTTGTCTATACAAACAATAGCTCCAACCAATCTTCCTTGTCCAGATTTTAATCTTTATTTCATTTGAAGTGTTCTGAGGATCGAGAAAGAAGGCAAAAGCATGTGCATCAATGATCAAATTATGACTAGATTGAAGACATTGGTAATGAAATACCAACTTCTGAGCATCCGATCTCAAGCACCTTGGCTTTGGGGTTCTGTGTATTCTTCCAAATCATCACCTGGAAATTTCGTTTCCTGAATGGCCACACTGAGGTCTTCTAGTTGTTGAAGGAGCCCAACACTTGCTGCGAACAAAGGAAGATGAGGATATGAAGAGTGTTCTTTGTTACATTCTTGGCTTATATATATTTCATTAACCTCTTGTGCAACATTATAAAAGGAGGATCGCTTCATATCCAATTCTCGAATTGGTTTCAAATATGCCATTCCTTGGGGGTAGAACAGGGTTTGGAATGAGCACATTGCTCATATCCAAGATTCAAGAAGAATACCCAGACAGGATGATACTTACCTTCTTTGTCTCCCTTTATCAAAGATCTTATATACATTGGGCTCTTGATATTCTAAAAGCAGTTTTCTCTACTGTTTCGTGTGTTTCTGAATTGCAGAATACAATAGATTAAGAGCAAAGGAATTTTCTGCCGAATGCTGAGATGATTCAGAAAGGATTTTTTCTATTGCAACTTGGTCTTTGGAAATGCCATGGGTATTTCAAAGAAAATAGACTACTGCAAGAGAAGTCTTAAAACAAGAGACAGACCAAAGGAATCTCAGAAAACTACAAAGATGTAGACTTGTATTAGCTTATAAAGAAACCTCCAAGCTGTCTTGTGGACATTTGGAGTCCTATAGACCTTCTTCAGTTATGGCAGAAACAAAAACATCATCAAGTCAAGAGAGAGACTATATTTTACAAGGAAGGGAACTCTCATCTAAGTATCAAGAAAATGAAACAGGAAATTGACATTGAAAAGAATGAAGAACATAATTTTCACCAGCACAGGAAGCGCAGTTATAACCATTTAGCCGTTGAAAAGCAGAGCTTTCATCGACTAATTAGAAAATTCTAAGGAAAAATAGCTGGTGAAACCTGAGAAAGAATTTTGAGGATTTATAGCTCAGATAGAATGATTTTGGGTGATTGGAATTATAAGGTGACATCAAATAATTAATCACCAAATTATGAAGTATTTGGTTTCAAGGTTTTGTGGAGATATATGAGGTAGAGGTCCACATGGTCCACTAATTTTTTTTTCACAGTTGGTGAAAGATTTTAGCCACTAAAGACATGTGTCTTTCTCATTATCGACACATCAAAGACACAACAAATAAAGGAGACCATATGTTGAAGACAAAATTTGAAGACAGTTCGATTCATAGGAACTAGATCTTTAGTTATCCTATTGTATTTAGTTTTGTTTTCTGTTTTCTATATTTAGAAATCCAGATCCATTTTTCTGGGATCTGAGATCTGTTGTAAAAAATATAAATACCTATCATTTTGATAGAGCAGGGGGTTCGATTTTGGATAGCAGAAATACTCTATTGTATACAGACCTTTCATATGATAATACAAATCACAGTTTTCTTTCTCTATTGATGTCAGATTCACATCTTTCTTTCTGTACTTTTATTCAATTTGTTTCAACTGCAAAATGACTATCATCTCATTGGTTAGATCATAACTTGATTAATAGTTTCTTATCCTTGTTTATTAAACCCTACATTTGTATTTGGTTTATAAGCATTGTTTTCTCACCCACTTTAAAAACTATCATCTGATTATTGATCCTTGAGAGAACTGGTTCATTTGATTCTCATTTTGACTGTCTGAATACCATACTGTAATTGATTCATCCCATTGATCCACACATACAAAATACAAAAAACAAGTTTACTTTAAGTTACCAAGCATCTTTGACCCACAACCACAAAGAGTTTCTTGGAGTGATAACAAATTGGCACCGTTGCTAGGGAGAGGAGACTAAAGCTAATCTTTTATGGGAGACGACACATAGCTGATCCATTGATGATAGACAAGGATCAGACATTAGAATTAGTTGTAATCATCTATCTGGCGACCCCATGAAGGACGGATTCAGTGGCGACTCCACAACATTCAGATGTCAAAAGCATTTTCTGCTCTTTTGGCTTGGAGGTTTGCACCTCTCAATTTTTCTTCAGTTCCTGGTTTCCCACATCGAGTACCTGATATGTCAGAATGGGGAGATTTTCTGCCTATCTTCAAGGAGAGAAAAGAAGACAATCCTGCAGAACACCTCCTCAAGTTTCATGAGTGCATGGATCTATTAGATCTACAACATGAAGATGTTCGTATGAAGATGTTCATGTATTCATTGTATGGTGATGCACGTCAGTGGTATTTTTATTTACCTCCTTCCAACATTTCATCATTGAAGGATTTTCACAGAGCATTCACTGAGCACTGCAAAAGGTATTTTTTAGATGAGTTTGCATTTTATAATTGTTGTGATGAATATGAATTACATTGTAACTTTGAAGATGTAAATATAGAAATATCTCTCCTTCATAATATGCAAC
>SNQJ01S0004752.1:150524-161486 GCA_010110895.2 Picea sitchensis
TTCCAACATTCTATAGTAACAACCTGTACTGCTCCTTTCCTATTTATCCAATCACTGACTATTTTTGAATCTCCTAGAACAAGAAGATCTCTAATACAAAGCCTAGATGCCAGTGTCAAAGATGACCAAACTCCCATAAGTTCTTTTCTAGTATTTGTTCCTCTTCCACAATTTAAAGTCCATTTATAAGTTGTGTGATCATTGATCTTAATGACTCCGCCTGCACCACTTCGTTCTCCATTCTGCTGAGCTGCCCCATCAAACCACCCAATGATTTTATCTTCAAGAAAAACAAGGACTGAACATCTAGGACGATAAACTTTTTCCTTTATCCCGTGACTGCCAACCGCTCCTAAAGAAATAAAATCTATCTTCTGAATGGAAGGAGTCCCTGACTCGAAGATTGCCATGTTTCGTTCAAGCCAAATGAACCAACAAATATAGGCTCGCAAGGTTGGAAAAGTAAAATTCTGTTTTTCCCAGTTTTCAAAGCACTCACTACCTTAGAGCCATTCCATCCTTAAGTGAATTTGAGAGCAGTTTTGATTCTTTCCCAAACTGAAATAGTAAATGAATAATTAACAAAGAGGTGTTTACCAGATTCCCTCTTACCTTTGCAAAGGTGGYAGATCCCTGGCCCCACCCAACCTCTTTTTTGTAAATTTTTCCAAGTAAGGATTTTATCTTCAATGACTAGMCAGACAAAAAGCTTGATCTTTTGTGGACAGTCCCAACTCCACAATTTTTTCCTCCARCCACCAATTTTGGTTTTCCAAAGTTTGGATGCAAGGGCGTTATACGCATTTTTGACTGTGAGCTGGTCGAAATGATCACCACACGTCCATTTTAATTCATTTGATCTTGTAGTGAGATGAATTCCTGATCCGATCAMGTTCCTTTTATACCTCTCCCATTCTGCTATTAAAACGCCCTCCAGCCCCAAATCTGTGTTGTCTAACCAGTTTGAGCAGATCGTGCCCGGAGGGGAAACTCGACTCGCTTGATAGAGAAAAAATACATTTTTTTGATTAAGAAAACCAATTCAGTGGACATTATGGACTCCTTCCCCAATCCCAGAATTTCAACCTTCCCGACTATTATAGAGTCTCCCGATCCCTGTTTCTAGGCAAGCCAATGTAAGACCATGGGTAAAGTATTAAGGATATTTTTCCAAGATTGGGAACCTTGGGACGTCACAAAAGAATCCAATCTCATCCAAGTCGTCATAGATCCATAAGGTAAATACTTATCCTTTATCACGCGATGCCAAATTCCATTCTTCATCAAGCCTCTCCAGAGAGTATTAGTTGCGAGATCCCTATAGAAACAATACATGTTTCTCAACCCCCACCCTCCATAATTTTTTGGCTTCGTAATGGCCTCCCATCTGCATAAATGGTAGCTCTGCTTTTTATTTCTGCCTAACCAAAGAAAAAATAATACCAGTTTGTGGATCCGGTTTAGAATTGAAGCCGGTATGTGAGCCAAGGCCATCCAATAGACTGGCTAGATCTCTAATACTGCTTTAATCAACACATATCGACCCCCTAGTGAAAACCATCGATTGCACTAGTGACATATCTGATTCTCGAACTTTGTGATGAACCAATGCCAATCCTCCGACTTGTAGCTATCATGTTTTAAATAGAAACCCAAGTATCTAAAGACTTCCGAAAGATAAGAGAAGTTGTAATGAAATAAGGCTTTTAAAGCTTCTAAAGTGTCCTGTTGAACTCCGAAGTGGAGAAAAGAAGACTTTTGGACATTTATCAACATACCCGTTGCGCAACAAAAACCTTAAGGATTTTATTGATTTCCTGCCATTCAGAGATCAAATCTTTTGACATTATTAGAACGTCATCCACAAAGAGTAGATGAAGGATCTTAATAATCCTAGACACCTTTATCCCCGTCAACTTTCCTTCTGCTTGTCTTTTTTTTAAGGCAAGACTAAGTCCTTCCATCACAAGAATAAACAAGAGAGGCGACAAAGGACATCCCTTCCTTAACCCTCTACCACTTTGAAAGAACTTTGATGCCTCACCATTTATCAGAATGGCATAAGCTGTTGAGGTTAGACCACCCATTATCCAATTTGTGGTAAGAAGTCCAAAACCACATTGAAGTAGTGTTAACCGCAGAAAATCCAAATTTGTGCAATCATAGGCGTTTTTCAGATTTAGCTTCGGGATGATTGCTTGTAATTTTTTTGCCTTAATAATGTGCAGGCACTCCTGAGCAGTGCCTATAGCATCTAAAATCTGTSTTCCCTTCAAGAAACCCAGTTGTTYCTTAGACAAAGAGYKAGAGAGAATAGACCTGATTCTCCTAACTATAACCTTTGCAATAATCTTATAACATAAATTGCACAGTGCAATTGAACRAAAATCACTAAAAATATTGGGACTGTTTACTTTCGAGATCAATGCTATAAAAGTTGAATTGATTAATTTGATGACTTAAAAAAATTCATACCTACATATAGAAAGTACTTCTTAAAAAATCTTTTTAGATTTATAAAACCACCTTAGTATTGATCTTAAAACTCAATCCCTCTTATGTAGGAGAAGCAATGCATTATCAAATTGATAATTTGATTTGTAAGTTCAACAATATATATTCGAAGTTAGATTTTTTAATCTTACAATTATTTCCCAATGATATTTTTTCTTCAAAATTCTCAATACTTTGAACATATGCTTTTGTAATGATCTTAGTTTACGAAGAGGTTGACTATTTGACACGGTACTCTTCATTTATGATAAGTTTAAAACCTTACATAAAAAATAAATGTTTGTAATGATCTTAGTTTACGAAGAGGTTGACTATTTGACACGGTACTCTTCATTTATGATAAGTTTAAAACCTTACATAAAAAATAAATACTTTACAAACATTTAGTTAAAATTAATTTCATTTATAAAAAAATATTAAAATATATAGTTAAATTAATTTCACTTATAAAATATGTACTTTGTACTCTATAAACATTTAGTATAAATTTATTAAATATATATTAAAATATATAATTAAATTAATTTTACTTATAAAATATGTACTTTGTATTACTCTATAAACATTTAGTTAAATTAATTTGATTTATAAAATATGTATTAAGTTTAAACATCAAAACAATATATATATATATATATTAAACAATTATATATTAAATGATATTTTTTTAACAAAATTCTCAATATGAACATATCAAAGGCTTTTGTAGTGATCTTAGTTTATGGAAAGGTTGACTCTTTTACACGTATTCCTCACTTATGAATAAGTTTAAAACTTTACACAAAAGATAAAGTACTCTATAAACATATAGTTAAATTAATTTCACTTATAAAATATGTATTAAATTACTCTTTAAACATCTAATTAAATTAATTTGATTTATAAAATATGTATTAAGTTCAAAAATAAAAAAAAGGACAGTCGAATTAGGGTTATGGTGAGCCCAACCGAGAAGGCGCAACAACAACATACAAAGAAGTCTCCCAAGATGGAAACGCAGCCAGACTCAATCGAAGAAGCCTTCGTCGAGCTTCCAGCACCCCCAAGAGGGAAGAAACAAAGAATCTCGTTGAGCAGGCTAGCGACCGACACAGTATCAACAACAACAACATCAGGGGAAACCCTAATGCGAGAAACAACCATTTGGGCCCGGATAAGAGTTGAGAAGGGATTGCGGGCACGACAAGTGCTAAACCCTAGCCGCTGACGCCGCCTTGATCTAGAGCACGAGAGCCATTCCGCTATCGGAGACCTCAGGGATCTTCAGCAGTTGGGGGATTCTCAACCCTTGCTTCGTCACAGGAACCGAGCTAAGGGTGATACAAGATCGAGGCTGCATTCTCAATATCCCGCCGAGGCTAGCTTCGTCACTGAAGCAAGCTTCCCTCTTTTTGTAAAGACCATTGCTAGATCTTCTCTCTGTTTGCAGGCCCAAGATTCAGATTCTGTTTTTGAGCTCAAAACCCAAGTTCATCAGGCTACAGGTATTCTACCTGGTTTTCAACGACTAATCTTTGAAGGACGACAACTAGTGGATGGCTCTATGCTACATGACTATGGGAATCTAAAAATTGCAACAATTTCTCTCGTTTCTTGTCTGCATGGAGTAGCGCCTTCCTTCACTCATCCAAGCTTTTACAAGCATGCTTTGAAAACAGGGATCTCCGCTCCTTCGGGATGCAAGGCTGAAACTTCAGGAGCAAAGGAGCTTTTTGGCTCTGCCTTCATTGTGGAGCAATCCGCAGAACCCCCAACAACAGAAGTCGAATATCCCCACATCTATGGCTGTGCCTTTATCTACCAGGCAAAATCCCTCATTTGTTGCTTCAATGGACTTTGGCCCTCGACCCCTGCGCTAAGAGAATGGATTAACAAGATTCGGGCACCAAATCATGAGTTGTTCCTTTGCTCCAAAGGGTTCTTCATCGTCAACTTTTCCACAAAAGCCGAACGCCAACGCGTGCTAGAGCAAGGTCCTTGGTTCTGGGGAAGATCTGGTCTTTCCATGTAGAGATGGTTCCCCGACTTCAATCCACTAACCATGACAACCATGACTACACCGGTCTGGGTAAGGCTACCCAATTTACCCCTGCATTTTTATACTCCATCTTTTTTATCTACCCTGGGCAATACGTTGGGCAGATTTATCAAGGAAAACACATATTGGATATCGAAAGGCTTCATCACTTTCGCCCGCATATGTGTTGAAATTGACCTGAGTCAAGGGCTTCCAAATATGATCCTTATTGATTGGACTGAGGGAGATCCTTACACGCAGATGGTCGATTATGAGAACACCTCCTTCAGATGTCACTCTTGTCAGCAAACAAGGCACCTCCAAACAACGTGTCCTCTATCCCCAACCCCTTCCTCGACCCCTGGAGCATGAAAAAGAGCTAGTGGCTGGCAAGTCCCAAAACTTCGCAAAAGCCACCCAAACCCTTCCTCTGACTACGAGAAGCATCACAAAGACGCACCAACCCCTCCGCCTTCTACAAGGCCTTCACAACCTCCAACATTTGCTCAACAACCAACTGCAGACCCAAAACACCAGCCCTCATCTTCCGCACAAACTCCTGAAGCTTCAGAAGCCCTAATTCCATTTCCAACAGCTAAGCCTGTGCACCGACCCCTTGAAAAGGAGGAAACAAATGAAACAATCATGGCCACAACCCTCCCCCCAGGGACTCAAAAGCGTCCCCATGAATAAGACAATTCAGACAACGACAAAGAAGCACCCTTTGCTTCAGTAGCTCAAGATTATGGCATTTCCTTAGACAATCTGGCTTTGGTGGCAAAAGCGGCTGAGGCTATCAGCTCCTCTGGTTGGATTGATGTTCGTAAGAAAAAAGGCAGAAAGGAACCTTCACAATGATCTGACCCTTTCTCTCTTTCTTGTAATGTTTCTTCTCGCTTTGCGCACACACTCCTCGTGGCTCTCTTTTAGCAGTTCTCTCTTTGGAGGTCTTTTCCCTTCAACAAATCGATGTATCACTTTGTACTTTTTTACTGGATTGAATAGAAAAAATTTCATCTGATTTACTAAAANAGAAAAAATTTCATCTGATTTACTAAAAAAAAAAAAAAAAGAAAAAGAGTTTAAAACACAATTTAAGAAAATAAAAATATTTTAAATACATAATTAAATTAATTTAATTTATAAGATAAACATCTAATTTAATTAATTAAATTTATAAAATATGCATTTAAATTAATTTGATTTATAAAATATGTATTAATTTCAAACATCAAAATAACATAATTTAAAAAAATAAAAATATTTTAAATATCTAATTAAATTAATTTGATTTATAAAATAAACATCTAATTAAATTAATTTAATTTATAAAATATACATTAAGTTCAAACATCAAAATAACATAATTAAAAAAAAAAAGATAAAAAAAGATTTATTATTTTTTCCAAAAAATAACATAATTTAAAAAAAATAAAAATAATGTAATTTTTTTTATTACTTTTTTCCATAATTTATGGATTTTCATAATTAAAAAATAAAAATAAGGTATTTTTTTTATTACTTTTTCCATAATTTATGGATTTTCATGATTTATGTACAATTTGTCAAACCACTTATAAGTTTTAAGTGGGCATGCTTTTCTAGCGCTTTGTTGCAAATAAATTAATGTGAGAGAGGAGAGATTAAACAAAAAGACACATGTACACATAGCCTTAATAAAAAGGTGGGTAATATAATAATGATATAATTATTATATTATTATATTATAATAATGATATAATGATTATATTTAATRATTTTATTTAGGTTTAATTTTTTTATGAGATTATGGTCKGTTGTGATAATGYTAGAAGAATAGATATTCCATTGAGTGGGACCTTTACGGGTGTGTTTTTGTATGTCTCGATTCTTGCTAAATCATAAGTTATTGAGATATTTTGCTTGCGGGTCGTTGGATATACTCTTAAGTTATAGTGGAAATAGGCTTGATCTCGAGTTTAGCCCAAATCAAATCTACCAATTATTRATTCCCATGGTTAAAAACAATTTATAATTTAACTTTCTAATTAAAGAGATATACAATTTACCCTCCAATTTTATTTTAARCATAGACTATTTTTATTATGTTTTTAATTTATTTAGAAAAAATATTTATCTAAAGCTGATGAAAAAAATCGAAATATTCTCTTTAYAGTAACATCTTGTTCTTGACTCTCTTGGTCTTAGATATGGCCATCACCTAACATTTAACATTGAATCTTAAATATTTCATTATAAAGGAATAAAAATAATAATACTAGTGGAAAGATTTAATAATAAACATTTTTGGGATTTGGGAAACATTATTTTTGTACATGATTTTGTAGTTTTTATAAATGATTATTTGTTACTTATTAGGAGGTGATTTTGTAGTTTTTATAAATGATTATTTGTTATTTATTAGGAGGTGTGATGTAGAAATTTATATCAAAACTATTAGAGAGTCGTAGTGTTCTTGACTCTCTTGGTCTTAGATATGGCCATCACCTAACATTTAACATTGAATCTTAAATATTTCATTATAAAGGAATAAAAATAATAATACATAAAGGAATAAAAATAATAATACATAGTGGAAAGATTTAATAATAAACATTTTTGGGATTTGGGAAACATTATTTTTGTAAATGATTTTGTAGTTTTTATAAATGATTATTTGTTACTTATTAGGAGGTGATTTTGTAGTTTTTATAAATGATTATTTGTTATTTATTAGGAGGTGTGATGTAGAAATTTACATCAAAACTATTAGAGAGTCGTAGTTGTTTAAATGTTTTATGTTTTTTTCTTTTTTTTGTCGGAATTCAACGATATAAATTTGGATGAAATCACAATTTTATGTTATTTATTGCATTTATGAATGCATAAATGGATTCAACATGTTGAAAAATTACTAGGATGCTCGGATTATACAAACTTTGCTACTCAAATTTGCGAATCCAACAATTTCTTGCTAGATTTCAAGGAAAATTCAACAGAAAATATCCTCGAAAAAAAACCAAAACATAGAAAGTTTAGACTATGGCTTAAAGATCCAACTTCTTTATAGTTGTTGAAAAATTGTAACTGCGAAGTATATTCTACTTATTATTGAGTTATTATCTTATGGATCAATCCCCTTTTGTGGATTGACCATGTCAGGACTTATGTATGACCAAATCCCCCGTTGTGGATTGGTCAAACCCTAATTGTATGAGGACAATTGAAAAGTCGGCCCCTAGGGCTAATTAAAGTGGTTTTAGCCACTAAGTGAAGAAGTCGACCCTGCTTAATGAAGAGGCACCACCCTAGTGCTCCTCAACTAGTATAAATAAGAGAGGCTAGCACCTCATTCACTCACTCACTTAAGTCACTCATCTAGTGCACAAGTTTGAAGGAAGCTGTAGTTGTCAGAAGAAGGACGAGAGAGTCACATTGCTAAGTGTTAGATATTCTCTAGTGTTTGGTTTATTATATTGGCATTGTATTGAAAATCTATATTAAGGCATTTTTTGTTGGGTTTTTACCCCATGAGGGTTTCCTATGATAAATGTTGTGTACCTTGTGATTGTGTATGTTTTAGTGATCCTGCTTATGCTATTATTGTCTAGTAAATTGAAAAGAACTTAATAGAAACTCTAAATTTAACAATAGTTAGTTTCTTTGTTTCTTCATCCAATGCTCATTTGGGAGGGCAAAGAAGAAGAATAAGTTGAGTCATTCACACAAAACAAGGAATCAATGTTTTTAAGTAAGTTGGTTAATGAAACACAATCGACATTGTTAATGATTTTAACAATTTCAAAACATTTTAATAATTAAATAAAAAACTATTAATTTGTATGATTCTCATTTATATTGAGAATAAGACTAACTCTCATATATATATAACAATGGGTAGATTTTGTATTAGAAAAAGCTATGGTCAAACTGTACAACGATGTAATACAAAAAAGATAAAGAAACCACAACTTATTGTTAAAATAACATTGTTTTCCATCCAAATTTTCTTTAAAAAAAATATAGAGGAATTGATAATTGGTTGAGATTACCCGAACTCAACAAGGGTAGTCCTAGTAGATATACTATCTTATAAATTGAAATAACAAAACTATTTTTTTTTTGTAAATCAGAGTAGAACGTTATATTAATGTAGAAAATATGATACAAAATGGCGATCTTGGTCTGCCTAAAAGAAACCAGACCAGGGGACCCTTACTGCTGGTTTTTAATAAACATCCTAGAGATAATTGGTTTGCCAAAATTGGAAACCAGACCAGACCTCCCTTTTTAAAGTATGAGAAGCATAGCCAAAAAATAGAGAGCTTACTAACCGCTCAACCGATACTACCAAAGCCTGCCACAATTTTTACTACACCCTACTACTCCATGGGCATGACTGCCATTAAAGACAAAAGACATTACAGATATAATACTAAAATTCACTAGAGCACCTAGGAGTGGTCCTTCACCCCACCCGCTTGGCCTTTGTTGTCCTCCTTTGGGGAGACAGTTCTGGTTCTTCTAATTTGGGCCGGTACTCCTTGGCCATCCATAGGTGTCATGTCCATATGGTGGACGTATCTTAGGTACAAATGGAATTGCGCACCCAACCTCTCTTGTTTACTTTTATGGTCCTTTTCAACCTCCAATAACAACTTGACAATAGTTTTTAGCCTGCTAATACGACGATGAATTTCGTCCAGCATAATTTTAATCTCTCGGTGGTTTTCCGGGCGTGCCTCCTCCCGATTAGACTTTACTTTCCCTATCAACATTTTGGTAAACCACGCCATATCCATTGTTCTATGGTAGAGGGTCTCCCTGGGATGGGTATCCCCCAGATCTGTTATCTAGTCTACCTCCTGCGCAACCTCCCCCCACTCTTTACCGCTCCTCTCCTCCTTGATTTCTTCCTCCCACTTATTGTCTGTTGCATTCCCTTTCACCGAGACCATCGTATGGAACATGTTCTCTGCCTCTCTCACATCTTACTCAATTCTATTCAAGCACCTCAAGCTTTCCTAGATATCCTTCCCCTAGGGGCTTCTCTTTCTCTGGGTATGTTTCAAGTGCGCCATGTCTCTATGCCTACCAGATTCTCTACTTTTCCCTTTCTTTCGGTGCCTCACTCTACGTCTCTCCTTACCTAGCATGCTATTGAGACTATAATTTTCACTACTAGCTAACACCTTCTGGTTGTGGCCTTGTTTGTAGCTCTTCTTCTTATAACGTTCCCTCTTCTAACGGCCCGTACCTCCTACTAATTTTAGCCTGAGGTGGTGAGCTCAACCTTCTTTATTGGCTGGTAAGGCTAGGCAGTCCATTATGTTACAATCTCTTCCCTGGTCCTTGCTTTTGTCTTTGCTTGCGCTGTATCTAGACACTCTTGGTCCCCTACTTGACTTGGGGGCCAATGATCCTCCCTTGGTAATCACCATCTCCACACCCCTTAACTTTTCATGAGTTTCTAGCCTGCTACTTGGCCTCTCTCGCTTACTATCACCTCTACACTTGTGGCTGTTTAGTACTTCCTTTCGTCTTCCCACTTGCTTCCTGTCATGTTCCCACATGATAACTAGGGGGCAGGTGTTGTGACTATCATATGCCTCCTAGGTCCCATACCGGGTCGAGGAGCCCCATGTCATCCTCGATGTGACCCTCATCTTTGAAGCTGCCACCGTGATCTCATTCCACCAAGTGGATGTAGTCCTATCTGAGTTGCCCCCTTGGGATTCTAGACCAAATATTGTCTAGCTCATGTCCCTCCCTGTTACCCCTTCGTTGGCTAGCCTATCCGCTAGCGCATTCACTGCCCTGTGAATCCATTTAAACTCTATCATGTTCAGGGTTCTCATGTGTTCCCTGATTTTTTGAGGGGAATGCGCTAGACACCAATTCCTTTGCACGTTTCCCACCTTATTTCCATATTGGAGTTTCTTCGCTATGTTGACAACCAATGCCAAATCCCCTTCCCCGATGACATTCACCATGCCCTTTCTGCGTAGAATTTCCAGGACAAGTTTCAGAGCTCCAAAATTTGTCGCATTATTTGTGGAATTGCCTATGCTCCGAGTATACAGGTGTAAGATGGTCCCTCCACTGTCTCTTATTACCCCACCAACTCCTACCACCCACAGATTTCCTTTTGTCGCCCCATCAAAATTCAACTTAATGAAGCCTATCGGAGGAGGAACCCAGGTATTGACTCCTGTCTGGATCTGCGGATTGCGGGCCACAGGTATGTTAACGCTCCACTCTTTCAGATATAACAATTCCAAAATGCGTAAGTCTTGGCTTGTGTTTTGGTTCTTGTATTTGTTAAGGTTAAGGATATGCATTGTCTCTCTTATTTGAGTTACGATAATGTCCTTTATCCTCGAGGTTGGTTGGATTTCATTCTTAAAGATTCACATGTTCCGTTCTTTCCAAATCACCCATATTACCATCCC
>SNQJ01S0004753.1:0-23362 GCA_010110895.2 Picea sitchensis
AGTGACAATATCAGTGGCAGTGACAGTTTGGTCTACAATTATATTTCATGGTAGTGGGATGGGGCAAGAAAAGGGGGTTGTAGCCTCCTTCTAGTGGTTTTGGAGAATACAGGGAGTTGGAGCTTCCTTCATGTTGGAGCCTGAGAATCAGGGGGTTGTAGCCTCCTTCTAGTTGGAGCCAGAGAATTCAGGGAGTTGTAGCTTACTTCAGGTTGGATCCTGTAAATAGGAGGTGTTGCGCCTCTTTTGTCACCTAGATGAGAAAAACAAAGGTGCTTACAAGCCTAGTTGGGTTAGCAAGGCAAGACAACAGTAAAGGAAAGGGTTAGAAGAACAAAACATAAAAGGCTAAGCTAAGAATTAAACTAAGAATGATAAAAACAATTAAGCTAGAGTGCATAAGGACATAAGAACAAGAAACAAACAAGAATCGTGTCACCAATGGAAAGGATTGTATTAGTGAAACGAAAGAACCAAAGAGAAAGGGAGACTTTGGGTCCCTTCTTCCTCCAAGGGAGGGCTCTTGGACCCCCAAATTTTGAGATCTTCTTACAAAATAAGGAACTAGAATGAAATGGTGAAGAGAATACAAAGCACATTCACTCAAGAGGTGATATGAATGGCTAAGTGCAATGGTGATAGCATACTCTTTATGGGGAAAGAGGGTCCTCCAAGAGAATATCAACAACATAACAATACAAATGAATTCCTTGAAGATGTAGTGCACCCATGGCCTCTTTTTATAGCATAACTTTAAGGTATTATCCAACCAACTTTAAGTGTGAACAAGGGGATGTTTAGGGCACCTTTAGGTCTTTGACCAACCACCCAGCCACCCATTATTGTGAAGTTTGGATGTCAAATTGACACGAGTTGAACTAGAAGTGGGTGGGAGTGACTAGTATCATAAATTGTTGCAGTAAATGCGGCTTTTTCGTCCACAGTCCATGGGAAGCATGTGCACTTTTGGGGGTTTTAAGTAGACACGTGCTTGTGTTATGTAACTCAAAAAATGTGTAAAATAGTCACTGAAGTGGCGTGTTGGTGAATATATTTGCAGTATCTCAGTGTGTTGATAAGACCAGACCCGATTTTTAGTGAGGAACAATACTCGAAAAGTGAGCAGCATATAGAATTATCAAGGATTACAAGGCATTATTAGCCAACCAATTTGTCTTTGGCAAATATAAAACATTTGCAATAATTAAGCAAAGTGAGACCCACCGTAGCTTGTAGGAAGGTGTTGAAGTGCAGAATGGAGTCGGCACAGCAACAAAGAGCAATGAGTAGGACACATACATTGTCAGGGGACTCCTCATTGTAGGAGTAATGAGACAGGATGCGTGGCCCATACAGGAAGCAGTGGTGATGTGGGCAGGTTGTGAGCTCAAGATAGGGGCTTCGTAGTCCCTTTGGATGAGATCAGGAATTGAGTAGAATACACTTGGAAGAAGTCAAGAGATAATGGTGTGTTAAGTACCAAACATCAATATAACATGTAAAAACCTCGGAAAGGAGTACTCAGCAGAAAGAGATGACACCTGGATAATAAGAAGCCTCTTCAGAAGGGGGGCAACCTCCTTTACCCACTTAAATGTTCAAAGTACAAGATGATCCAAAATAAAAATGTCTCCTTGGTATATATGGGGAGACTGGGAGTTATAATTACAAATAATGTCTTAAGCCAGGCAATTAAAATAACATTATAATTTAAATTTACAACTATTGGCCTAAAACCTGACATAAATAAAAGAATAGCATTACTAATCTAATATGCCTAAATTAAGTGGTAATGAGCCAAAACTAGGGCTTAACATGCCCCTCCCTTGAGACAAGTGTTGTCCTAATGCTTGGTAACTCTGGATGCTTACGTATAAAGACTCATCTTCCCAAAATTGGAATCTTGGTGAGTAGTTTCCTCATTTATTAAGAGGATACTCTAAAATGGGAGGATCTATTCCTCAAAATTTGTAATTCTTGAAGCCGATTGTTGGCTTGAGCTCCAATATGATTTTCCTTCCCTCTCGTGATGAAGTTATGGCAATATAGTTTGAGCTGGGATCTTGTAAGCTGTAACCTTCTTTAAGCATGAAACATGGAAAAGGCTGGGTTATTTTCTGGTGAAGATCACGGGGCAGCTCCAATTTGTATGCCAACTGAAAGATTGCAAATCTTTTGCAACACCTTATAAGACCATAGTACTTTGGTGATAATTTATTATCCTTCTTGGCTAGCAGGGACATCATTTGTATGGTTGTAGTCTTAGAAATGCACTTAATCCCCTACTTCAAAACTTCTTTCCTCTGATGTTGATGCTTGCTTGTTGTTTATGCGATTACGTATGGTCAGTTGTCCTTTAAGATTTGGAGGTATTTACATTGATTCGATGTGATCTTCCAACTGCTTAAGACAGATTTTTCTTTAGAAAAGAGTAGTGGAAGGAGGGTGGTATCCATAAAGTTCCATACATCGTGTCATTTTTGTTGCGGTGTGAAGGAGGTGTTATACCACCATTCTACAAAATTTAACCATTTGAACCATTGTTTGTTTATCAGAGACAAAACTCCTTTGAGAAGGTAGCCTTCAGGACATTTGTTCACCTATCTAGGTTGTCCATCAGATTGGGAGGATGATAGGATGAGCTATGAGCCAATTGAGTACCAAACAAGAAAACAATTAAATCCAAAGTATCCACAGTGAATATGGGATCTCTGTCACTTACAATGAAATCTTTGGGCTGCCAAAGTAGCAGCTTTGAGCTGTCTCCATGAATGCGATTTGGCAGTACTGCCTTTGAAGGGATGAGAGGTGCACAAGGTGGCATGCCCAGTTGAATCTATCAGCAATCACCACTGATGACACTCTTTTCCTTGGACTTTAATTCAACCCTATGATGAAATCCATGGAAAACCCTCCTCAGTGACTTGGGATGGATAATGGATTTGTAAATACAGGGTCTTAATTGTTTCCACCTTATTTTGTTGGCAAACCACACATTCTACAAATCTTTGAACATTAGTTTAAAGGCCATCCCAAAAATCCTTCTTTACTCATAGGTAGGTTTTCAAAAATCCAGGTGCCCTCCTCTTTGGAGAGATTAGTACAATTCCAATAGTACCTTTTGTTTGAGTTGGGAGTCCTTACATAAATATAGCTGATCTTTGTACCATAGTGAATCATTTTTCCATGTAAAAATGTTGTGGCAGATGCAACTAGGATCTTCTTTAATACTGAATGAGAGTCCACACTTTTTCATCATTTTTCCATTCATCCTGCTTCTATTATTATCAATCGGGTTGGATGATCGAGGAGATAGCACAAAGAAAGGCCTCAACATCTTCATCCTTTCTTGAGATTGGTTATGCCTTACAACATTTTGCTTCCCTTTTTATAGGCGATTTCAAAATCATATCCCAATATCTTGGTTACCCATTTTGTTGTTCTTGAAGATAGTCTTTGTTTCAAAGGAAGTATTTAAGACTATCATGATACATTTTGACCTTGGCGTGCCTACCTGTGTTAATTGGGACACCATTTTTTTCAATGCATGTAGTATTGCCATCATTTTCCTTCTCATAAATGGGTTTGTGTAAGTCCCTTCCCTTGGTGAATTAGACTTTCAAAGCCGAGGGCCTTCCTCCTTGCATTGGGACATCCTTGATTCCATTTCAGATGCATCACATTTCCACAATAAAGGTTTGTGATGCAGGTGGTCAAGGCAGGAGCTTTACACAGTCCTGCTGAGTTGTTCAAAGATTTAGTTGCCTCTGGAGTCAGAAAATGCATCCCCTTCTTAGTTAGTCTTGGTTAAAAGTGCTTTGTTATTCTTCTATTCTTAGTTTCGAACAAACTTGCGGTGGTAACTTGTCAAATTAAAATCCTCCTAAGATTTTTAATTTTTAGAATCGACAGGTCCATCATGGCACCTTAATCTTGATAGGAGTCTACATGACACCTTCATGATACAATATGACCAAATAATCTACCTCTTTTACTCCAAAAGAAAAATTTGGATGGTTTTGGCATATAGTGGTTGCTGCTTTAGTAGTTGTAGCACCTTGTCAACATATTCTTGGTCGTCCCTCCCAAGACTTGCTATGAATTAGTATATCATCAAAAATACTAACACACATTTTCGAAGGAAGGGAGTGAAAAAGGAATTCGTAATTAAGCTTTGAAATGTGGAAAGGTGCATTTGTAAAGACCAAAGGCATGACCAAAAATTCATAATGGCTAATATGAGTTCGAAATCTTGTTTTGGGATATCTTCTTCCGCTAATTCGTCACATTAGTACCACAGTGAGGAGATCAATTTGTGAAATATAGATTGCTCCATGTAGTTCATCTAACAATTCAATCAGGAATGAAACTTATCTTTAATGATGATCTTGTTTGAAACTCTCCTATAATGGACTGTCATACATGAGCTATCTTTTCTTAGATACCATTACCAGTGCAGTGGGAACTTTTTGGCTAGAGTCTAATAATGCGACCTCTAACATTTTCTTCAACCATGCCTCAATTTCACTCTTATGGGCAAAAGGGGTGCTCTGTGGCTGATGTTGGGAGGGAACCTCTCCTAGGAGTGGGCAGAACTTTCGTGCTTATTGATTTGTTGGGAGGAACAACTTTGGGAATATCTTGAATACTTTGGAATGCTTATCAATGATCCTTTGGAGATCTTAGGAGTCGTAAACCTTAGATGTTTTGAACATCTAGTGGGTATAGTTGTGCAATAATGCCTTGATGCCCCTTTTTCCAATAATTTTTTGTGTGTACCGTTAGAGCTTATCACCTGCAAGACTTCCTGACCTCTTAACTCAATTTCTTTTACATCAATGAAAATTTCATGAAAGTTAAATTAAAAGCCGCTACATTCCCTAATGATTGTAACCATTGGATTCCCACAATCACGACATCACCATGGTGCATAATCATTGGACTATTCATTCCCCATGGTACAGATTGATCTTGTGCATTTTCTCGAGCAATTGATGGTTCCTCCATCTGAAATCATTAATTGAAACGCTCACAGTCTTTGGATATACAAAACAATTTGGTGCCAGCAAATTTACATGAATGAAATTATGAGTACTTCGAATCAATTAGGACTATTGCATGCTTTGTTGTATCCTTCAATCTTGAGGGTTTGAGGAGTGCTAATTCCGACCAATGCATTACGATATACATTGGGAGTCTATCTTGGGGCGAAGTGCTTCTGTCTTGGGGTTTCTTGCTGATTCTTGTTCTTATTCCTCTTCACAATCTATGTATATTAATTTCTTCTCCTACACTTATGTCCCTTACGTACTTGCTTTGTGCCAATCTACAAAGCATAAACCTTTTGCTTTCTTGCCTCCCAATTGTTGAGGTGTCAACCTTGTAGGTTGAGGTGTTTTAGGAGAAGAACATTGTTCTCTCTATAGATGTTAGGATAGTTCCAGCTAGTAGCCATAGCCATATTTTTACTTTCAACATTTCTTACCTTAATTCTCAAATGATTTGGGTTCCCAAAGCCGAACCCCATGTTGAATTTTACGTCCCCAAAAGTTCCTATGAATGACACACATAAATTCTCCATCTTGGAATATATGGTTACCTTTATATTCAATCTTTGAAGAGTTCTCAGTAGCGATGCTGAACCCCTTTTGCTTAGAGATTTATCAATTGGCTAAAGAAGGTACGAATTGCTTATTTATATTTGGAACCCAATCAATTTTTGTGTTATCATTTCTTCCGTGAATTTTTTCCAAGTGACGAGTGATTGGCGGGAACAAAGCCATCGATACCAAACAAATTGATTAGGTTCTAAATATAAAGAGAAACATTCGTACCTTTTTATTGTATGCTGGCACATTATGGAATCAAAGGAATTACTCCATCCCGATATCCATGTGATTGGGTCCTTTCCATCAAACTTCCTCATATCAATCTTAGGAGCGTGGTTGGTCTTCAAACCAAAGTTGGAGTTTCTCCGATCTTGATTCACCTTCTTGTGTCCTCATCCTTGAATTTCATGGGATGCATTTCACTTTAAGGTGTCTTCTCCGTTACAAAATTTTTCATTAACTACATGATCTTAGCTTCCCATTGAATCCATCTTAGTATCAACTTTGCTTCCATTGAATCCACCTTATTCCAACATACATTGAATCCATCTTATTTTTTTAGTTCATTTTATGTCCCTCGCGTTTCTTCACCTTCAAAGAGTCCAAGTAGGATTTTACGGAGGCTTATTTGGTGTAGAGTTCACAGGTGTATGTTGAGCGAGTATCACTTTTGAACCTTGATTTTGGGGTGGTTACTGCTAGACAATATTTCTTATATTGTATATCCCCTGATTCCGACCCTTTTTAGGTATTAAATTTCATTTATATATTTCTCACGATATTATCTTTCTTGAATTCCATAGGTCTGATCAAAATTGGATGTACTTAAGTGGAATTCTGTAACACAACTTACCCGATTTGGCCTTTCAGGATATCTACATGTATAGTGTACACACAAAATAATTGATATAAATTCTAAAAAATCACACCAAGAAATGATGCTACAGACTGTCCACGATCAATGAAATAAGTCCCACATAATTTGGATACTATAGAAAGAAGTTATGCTTGTTTTCTTGGAACACCTTCTTGAGGCTAGTCAATGGGACTAGTCGGATACCCTATCTTACACCATGTGTATATACAAATTTAAGATGACCCAAGTCTAGACTTTACCACAAGTACCTTAATAATTTTTGTAAATGGCCTCCAGGAGGGTGAGGTCACGAAGCGATACATGAAATTTTTCAGAAGCTAAAATTCCACAATGACTCATTTTAGGATGATTCCAGAACCCTATCTTGTCTGGGGTACATCTCCAAAATTATAAGGCCTCAAGACTAAATTTTGAACCCAACTTACCTTGAACCGTCTACTAAATAACCTCCAAGGACACTTCTAAAACGTTGTAGAAAAAATTTATAACGAAAATTACACGGTGTCTGGTCTTGGCAGTGAAACCCCAAGACCTTGAGCAAGTACCATATGTTAAGAACCAAACATCAATTATAGCATATAAAAACCTCAGGAAGAGTACTCAGCACCTTAGAGATAATTTCGGATAATAGAAATATTGGGGGCAACTCACTTTACTTAAATGTTCAAGGTACAAGATGATCCAAAAGATGAAAATGTCTCCTTGGTATATATGAGGAGACTAGGGTATAATGTGTCTTAAAGCCGCTATAATTAAAATAACATTACTAAAATCTAAATTACAACTAATGTACAAAAATAACATAAATAAAAATAGCATTACTAATCTAATATACTAGCAATTGGGGAATTGTGAGCCAATGTGGGGCTTAGCTTGTAGGGTGGGGGGACTCAAGACTACCCTTGGTTGGGGATATATTTGGAAGTATAAGTGTGACAACGATACATTGGGTTGAGTGTGGGGACAACTAGACGTGGGATAGGTTGTGCTAGAGGTGGGACAAGTGAACAAACTCAGGCGGTGGGTGGCACATGGGATGCCTAGGAGTTTATGGACAATGTCAACATGAGTAGGTGATCAAAAATTCCCCAACTAGAGTGACATGAGTTGCTTTTCCAGAAAAATAAGGTAGTCAAGGGTGACAACAAAAAAAACTAAGTAAATAAAAAAATAAAAAAAAAAAAAAAAAAAAAAAGAATTAAAAAAAATGAAAAGTGGGATAATATCTTGGAATCTGAGGAAAACGGGTGCCCGATTAATAAGATGGCTTGGCCTAAAGGTGGTGCAATTTGTTTGGAAAACAAGTGGAGGTTTAGGGCCCCATGTGGGGGACACTATTAGGAAATGTATGGAGGCAATCTGAGATGGGCAAACTGATGATGGATGAAATGGATGGTAAATGATGCTACGGAGATTGAAATCAAAATAAAGCGTAGAAATCTAAGGGTGGATTGGGTGATAAAAATGAGGGGAAGGAGTATGTGGTTGATTCAAAAACATGCATACGACTATCGGTACTCCCATACCTAAAGGGTAATGAAAAACATGAGTGTCAAAAGTGCAAAAAGGAGCGATGAATGGGACAACTCATGTGGGTAGAGAGTTACTGCTCAGTGGCAGTGCAAGAAATGCGGTGGAAGGCAATACACAGAGCGGATAGGGGATCTAGAGAGGAAAAATTGGAGGTGTGGCTGGAGTGCATGCCGATAGTGGGAAATTACATGCAGTCTTCGATAATATACAGGAAGGATACACGCTGATTTGTAATGATCCATGTTTCTACCTTGAAAAAAAAAATACACAGCGTGAACAATATCTGAAGAGAGAAAGATCATATAGTGGTTATTCAATAATGTCATCATGCGTACCTAAGCAGAATATGAGAAAAATCGCCCACGGGGGCTAATGATGAAAAGTGGATTCTGATGGCTCCTTTCGACATAAACCAAATATGAGATATTACAATGGGTTAAAAATGATGATAGTCAGTATTAGAATTTCCGTGGGGAATGAATTGGAGAATTGGGGGATTTGTGGGAAAATATTCATATAAATCATCCAAGAACCAAGGGGGAGTAGCGAGTGTGTCAGGTTCTAGTGAAAAGATATTAACCATATCAAGTGATGGGGTAAAGGTACTGTAGCTCTTTGGAGGGAGAGGAGGTATGATTTTGAATAAAAGAACCCAGTTATGACCTTTGTATTCAATGATCATAGGACATTGATATAATGAAATGATCAAAATTGATTAGCATAGAGAGCAAGGACATCATACGTTCATTGAAATTAGCGACCTGTGGATGCTTCAAACTGACCATTCCTAATTGGGATGATCTCTGAGATGGATTGGGTTCTTCTTGGCACTGGCATCACTATGATTTAGTCACTTGAGTGAGGAATTAACGATGGACAATGGTGTGTGTGGCAGCCATGTCTGAACATACTTGGCATATTCTAATTGGATTCCTTGATCCTTTCTACTTGTGTTAGGGGAGATAGCAGAAGTACTGGAGGAAGTGATGAGCAATGGTGGTGCTCGATGGAGTTGAATAAGATTACGTAACTTTGGGAGAGATGGGCACTTGTTGGTTGGGTGTCCATCTTTTTCACATAACACGCAAGGAGGTTAGACACATGGTGGAAGTGGAGTAGTGGGCTCCCTCTTCTTCCTTCTGCCCCCAACCATAGTAGTGGCAATGGAAATTTGGGGTGAGGATGGTGTGGCTAGATCTTGGACTAGAATCTACATCGGGATTCCCTCTATTTGGGAGGGAGGGATGGTTGAGGGGACCATCTGGGATGTAGATGCAATGGGATTTCCAACACACCATTTTGGGAAGGGTAAGCATTGCGACTACACGAAGTCTTGTACACCTGGTGGGGTGAAGGTTGGGCAATGGCTTGGGGAATGTTTTAAAGCTGGGACCTGGCCACAGGGAGATGGGAGCCAGGTCAAAGTGAATAGGGTTCAAAGAGATTCAGGGAGATTACATGACTAATGGGATATGGGGGAAAAAGGAGGGCCTGATGGGAGGAGGCCTCCTATAGTTTATATGAGATGACACATACTTGATTGGGAGGATGAATGAGAGGTCGTGTGCCATGGTACGTCCCAAGCAATGATGGGTCTTTGAAATTTTGGGGCCCATCTGATGAGTGGGTGTGTATCCGGGATTAGTGTGGATGAAAGGGAGGATGTTATTGATTTTGGATGAAGGTTTGGGCTCATAATGTGAAACCTAATCAATGGTAATGATCCTCCCATTATGGGCGAACATGTGATATAGAAGAAACAAATCTTCATAGAATGCATGTAAGCTGACCGAACAAGATATTATGTGTCAGTGGGAATCGATAGCCTCAATATTAATAAGGGGAATGGTTTTACCCCAAATTCTGTGAGGACATTTTGCGGAAGAGCCCTTGAGGAGAGAAGATGGTTTGTACATCCCATAAAGCTCTTAAGGTAATGGCGGATGGTATGAACTTGGGGGAACCAAGTTGCCATATGGATCTAGACATGATACATGTGGATGCGCCTTCATCAATGATGCATCGATGGTACATGTGTTACGTATTTTCATGAGAGTTTGGCGATAGGCGGGGAGTGGGTTCGTTTATGGAGTATCAAATGTGATGGAATTAATTATTAGCATGAATTAGAGCTTCTGATGGAAATAATGACTTCGGAAGGTGGGAAGGTTGAAGGACTTCTAAGGCCCGACATGGCAATGGGAGGTGTACTAAGTCATTGACAAACCTTTATAATTATAGAGCCACCTAACACTGAAGTTGTGGAGCCAGTCCTAGCGTAATGGGATGAATATAGATACGATATTATTTCAGTATTAGGGCAAGGAATCATTAAAAGGGGTCCAATTATGACTGGGGTTGCTTCCGAGGTAATGGGAGTAGGTTCAAGGGGTGAAATACTCTGTGAATGCATGTTTGGAAAGGACTTCTTCCTCCGGTGAGGAGGGATGATGTATTGATCTGACAGTTACTTAGATTGGGATCTTGTCCCAAACTGTGATTAGGTAGGCTACATGTCTTACATTGGGTATTCATCACCTGGTGTGGTATAGAGGTTTTACAACCACGATTTTGAAGTGGGTGCTACATATTGTTGTGGGAGCTTCTTTGGGAAAGCGGTGGTCTTTGTGGTCTAGACCTACCAAATTCTTTCATCCGTTTAAAGTCGATGAATTTGGGGCAATAGTGGGTAAAGTGATATTCCACATAAAAGGAACACAAGGGAAGTTAGTTCGAAGACTATTGTTATTTCTCCCTTGACAACTATTTTTATTTCCCCCCTGGGTGTTCTGATTCCCTTAGTTCTAGTTTCCCCCAGTAGACTGGTTCTGTTGGGGTTGGTTTTGGTTTCCTTCTGGTCTGGGATTATTATTATTGCAATTTTTCCTTTCTTTCTGGCATTATTCAACGATAGGATGATTTCCATATTCAAGCTGTTCAAAATTTTTATTTTTTGAATGGGAGAAGGTTGAACAAAATTAACCCTAGCATGTGGTTTTCCTTGTGGTGAAGGAATAGGCCGGGGGGGACCAAGTAATGGAAAGTACGAATTATGTTGTTGTGATGATCCATAAGGTACATAGGAAGGCATGATGTTTTCACTAGTGCTTAGGGTGTAATTTGAGGTAGAGGGGGTACCATAATTGGTTTGAGTAGGTGGTTGTATTGGGGGTGCCGACGGGGGTCTACTTGTGGGTGGAGGTAGGGAAACAGGATATGGTTGTTTATAAGGTGGTGGGGGGTAATAATAAGTGCTCCCATATGCCTGTGGGTATTGAGTTGTTCCATACATTGGTGGTTTTTTGGGGTTGTGGACTGTGGTGAGTTGTATTACCAATTAATTTGTCTGTTGAGTGAGACATTCCTGGTTTGTATTGGCCAAATGGCACGGGTCTAGGGGCATCTTGGAGTACTGTGTATAGGTATCCTGGTTGTGCATAAATGAGGTCGTATTGTTTTTCCTTGTTGATGGTTTCTTCTTCTGATTGGGGGAAGTTGGTGGCCACATCTTTGGAAAGGAGGTAAACAAGTGATTTGAGGAACCAATTGAGACATTGTTGTGGAGTAGCTTCAACTTTGCAAAGATTATGCCGTCGTCACCATTCGTGAATATGGTCAGCGATGTGCATGGTGGAGATTTGTTTAAATTCTGAGAGTAGTTGGAGACCACCATTGTCATGATTAAATTTGGTAGTTAGAAATGGGTCAAAATGCTTTGGCCTATGATTCAAAGGTCACATGGGATCCCGATTTTCTTCTACATACCACTTAGGCTGATGGGCTAGTGAGTGTACATTAGAAGCAACCTCAATCAGACGGAATCATCCATGATTCTGTTTGAAGAAAACCATAAATGAAGGTCTCATACGATGATATGGTTGGCCGGGTTGTCTCCCGATTTTCCTTCAAATTTGGGGATGTCTGAAGGGAGTTTGGTAGGCATTCTAGGCCATCTTGGGATTGTGCAATATGGGATCATTTGTTGAGTTTAGTTAGATGCATATGTTATGTTGAGGGAATCCAAGTAAGGCATTTGAGGTGGTGGTGGAGGTGGTTCCGACCATAGGTATGAGTGTTTAGGCGTGCGACCTTTGGAGGGGATTAGGTGGGTTTGTACTTCCTCCTTGAGGAAAGTTGGTCCCCTGCTTCCATGTAAAGGAGAGAGAGTGGATTATGGACCTTGGGAGTTGGAACCAAGTAAGGTGGAACCAATAAATGTTGATCCTAAGATAGTGGCACTCCACAGGGGTGTGAGAATGTGGAGGCTAGATGAGTTGGCAAGACTAGGAACTCCCCTAGAATAGGAGGGAGATTGCTTAATTTGGAATGGTGGGGATTTTGTGGGTCCCCTATGATGTCGGCCAGGCTGAGTGGATGTGTGAGAATGGTGGTGAGAGAAATAAAATAAAACAAGAGCCTTTCAGCAATTTTTTGAACCAACTTCATAATATATTTCCAAATCATATGTAATGAGAAGGGCATCATACATAAAGTGGTTTGAAAAAAAGCATATATGTGTGGATGATAGGTGTAGTTTGTATGCATGGGAGAGCAGAAAACAAAATGCTGTGTCCCCTAAAATATGTAACTTCCTTCACATCAAAAACTTGGACCTTCAATAGCACTTTCATGTGATTGGGGTTCAAACCTTTGGAAGAGAAACCCCAAGTGAAGGATGATCCCAGTTACTGTGAAGAGGTGAGGGAACCTCACAGAAAGAGAGGCAGCGATATTTCTCAATAACCACACAAAATCGATCAAGGTGCAATTGCATTTTAATTTCCACCTAGGTAGGTGTCCTAAAATTTGGTCACTAGGTACCTCGGTCAAAGTGCGACATTTAATTTCTGATTACAAGGAAATACCAGACCTGCAGTGGATCATAGTCCAAGAGGTGGTGTTGCCTCCAAAGGGAGACCCAGCTTGAACAAATGGGACCTTGGCCTTCAACCTTCATGGGTATCTCCACACTTAGGTGTTAGGAACACTTGACTTGGAGGGATTTAAAGTTTCCTATTTGACAACTTCTATTGTTTGAAAATTTGAGAACCCGGATAGCAGGGGAGTTATTTGCATTCCTATCCCAAAATCCTACCTACACTAAAAGAAAAATTTTGCCTCACTTGTGGAGAAAAACTTAGTGAGTTTTAAGAAAATTTTTAGATGTATTTGTTTTGAGAGATTGGAGGTGTGAGTCATTCGTTGAAATTAAATGGGAGTGGATAGTTTATCCAAGAAAAGGGTGGGGTGTTTGAAGATCATTTGAGAGAGGCTTCAGCCTCCGCGTTTGAGATTAGAAACATGTGAGTGAGAAGTGACTTTTTGTGTGGAATGGGTGAAAGTGTGCCAATATTTTTAATAATTGGGTGTCACCTTGCTGCGCATATATGGACACAGCTTGGTCCTTACAATTCTTTGATTACCTAATTAACTAAAAATCATTGGGTACAATTGCAGAATTTTAAAGTCCCTAGAGGAAACTAGCATGTGGACATGTGGGTCCTTACTATTCCTTTAACTCTCTATTGTGATTTAATTTGAAAGCTTTGAAACTATCTATATTGTGGACATGTGGGCATGTGGGTGATTACAAGAGCTTTGATCTTTAAACTTCCCTGGTGATTTGATCTAAGATTGAAATTAAGTGGGAGTGGATAGTTTCGTCAAGAAAAGGGTGGGGTGTTTCAGAATCCCTTTAGAGGAAACTTACTTCAACCTCCACGTTTCGAGATGAAAACTATGTGAGTGAGAAGTGACTTTTGTGTGTGAATGAGTGAAAGTGTGCCAATATTTTTAATAAATTAGGTGTCACCTTGCTGCATATGGACTTCGCTTGGTCCTTACAATTCTTTGATTACCTAATTAACTAAATATCATTGGTACAACCTTGCGAAATTTTAAAGTCCCTAGGAAACTAGCATGTGGACATGTGGGTCCTTACTATTCCTTTAACTCCCTATTGTGATTTAATTTAAGAAAGCTTTGAAACTATCCTATATTGTGGACATGTGGGCATGTATGGGCCCGTTACAAAAACTTTAAACTTCCCTAGTGATTTGATCTAAGAAAGTAAATTTCAACACTATCCTCTCTTTGTAGCATGTGGGTATGTATGGGCCCTTACAATTCTAAGATGTGTTTGAAAATAAACTAAGAGGAGTCCCCAGGGGGGCTGTTGTCCTCTCCTAAATTTTTTGTCTTTTTAAGGGAGATGAAATTGTCCCTCAACTTCTTTCTGATTCTCTAGATTGCTTTGGAGTGCGAGAGAAGAGCATACTCAATGATTGATATCCAATTTCCGGTCTCAATGCAAGTTTTAAATGTGATGTAGAATGATTCCAACTTATTTTTTAGTCAAAGCAAGCCATCCATATGGCGAAATAAAAACAAAAAAGAACAAAAATAATGATTTTTAACCCCTAAGTGCCTATGTTTTGACTAATCCCTTTATATGGAGAGGGAATATAAGTGTGGTGCAGATTACAATATGCATGGAATCAATTTTAAGAAGGCTATGGGCCCTCCACAGATCACAAAAAACTTACAATGTGTATTTTTCTACACATGTGCGCGAGTCTCAGAATAGACAGAGGCGCTCTGAGCGCCAGTGCGCAAACTATAAAAGACTTTTGGGCGCAGGTGCGCAGAAGGCGCTGCGCAATACAATGGTTTTGGTGCATGTGCACACGATGCACGACTGTGGGCCAATAAACCCGCGCAGAACTGTCACACGATCATGAATTTTTTTTTGGATGGAATTCTTTCAACTCAACTTTGAATTTGATGTTTTGCAGGTTGGCTTGGGCTGGTTATGGTACCTACAGGTTAAATAAACAGAAAGAAGAGCTAAAATAACCCAAATGGGGTAGGAAATTGATACCTTTTCCGAGTGGAGTCGTCAATCTGTTGCGTCTCTTTTGTTACCTAAATGAACAAAACAAAGGGGCTTACAAGCCTAGTTGGGTTAGCAAGGCAAGACAACAGTAAAGCAAAGGGTTAGAAGAACAAAGCATAAAAGGCTAAGCTAAGAATTAAACTAAGAATGATAAAAACAATTAAGCTAGAGTGCATAAGGACATAAGAACAAGAAACAAACAAGACTCATGTCACCAATGGAAATGATTGTATTAGTGAAAAGAAAGCACCAAAGAGAAAGAGAGACTTTGGGTCCCTTCTTCCTCCAAGGGAGGGCTCTTGGACCCCTAAATTTTGAGCTCTTCTTACAAAATGAGGAACTAGAATGAAATGGTGAAGAGAATCCAAAGCACATTCACTCAAGAGGTGATATGAATGGCTAAGTGCAATGGTGCTAGCATACTCTTGATGAGGAAAGAGGGTCCTCCAAGAGAATATCAACAACATAACAATACAAATGAATTCCTTGAAGATGTAGTGCACCCATGGTCTCTTGTTATAGCATAAATTTGAGGTATTATCTAACCAGCTTTAAGTGTGAACAAGGGGCTATTTAGGGCACCTTTAGGTCTTTGACCAGCCACCTAGCCAGATTCAACCGAGATTTGGATGTCAAATCGACTTGGAAGCTGAACCAGAAGTGGGTAGGAGGTCGACCAATATCATAAATGCGTCGTTCTGAGCTGTGCGTGGCTTTTTGTGTCCACGGTCACGCATCGGACGCATGTGCATTTTTTTGGCGTTTTCGACTGGTGCACGTGTGCACGCTGCTTGTATATCCTTAGCGCATGTCGATTTTATATTTGGTTGTATAGTTTTGGACCTTTTGGAAAAAAAAAATTGGTCATTTTTGGTCCATGGGTGAACTAATAGCTGTTTAAAGATGTTGGA
Organism: Picea sitchensis; assembly: GCA_010110895.2. NCBI lineage: Eukaryota > Viridiplantae > Streptophyta > Pinopsida > Pinales > Pinaceae > Picea > Picea sitchensis. The sequence continues at coordinate 15,826 of SNQJ01S0004753.1, forward strand.
TTCCTGTAACCATTTGCGGATGAAATTGCAGTGATAACAGGGAGTCATAGCCTGCTTCCAATTGTAGTTGGAAAATTGGGAAGTTGGTGCTTCCAATTAATGTATTCTTTTGATATATAATAAAAACATTCTATGGTTTTCTCCCATTTTGGTTTCCACTTAAATTATGGTGTACTGTGGATGTCTATTATGCTCTGTTGATTTATACTGCTTATGATCTATTGATGATATACTGCTGATGAAATTAATGATTACATATTGTGGTTAAAAGCGATAATAAAATGCTCATATTGATTCACACACCCCCCAATATTCCAACAAAATTACAGTTAGAAATGCTTCAAAAATCAATGAATATGTAGTCCAGTTTATGTGATGGTTGGTTGATGGTGATGATTTAATGTGAAGTTTTATTATCTCTCATATATTCTTGGGTGGAAAGAAGGGGCAAGGATGGAGAGTTCAACTCTCTCTTGATATTGGAGGATTGTATCTTCCTCTTGGAGGTTTATCCCTCCCTTAACATTTGGAAGTTGTAGCTACCTTTGGAAGTCATTACTTCCCTTGAACAATAACTATTGATTATTTCTCATATATTGTGCATGGTGTATTATGGTGTATTGGTGTAACTCTTATACTATTGTTCGTTTCTTATTGGATATAATTGAATGGTTTAAGTATAAATTGATTTTTTTTTTAAATTGTACTTGATATTGATTCACCCCCCTCTCTGTATCAGTAGACACATGCTTGAGACATATCCTTGGTATATTGTATATGGTTGTTATGTTTCATTGTTAGAGGTACATATTTGTGATAGTGGCATATATTTGAGGCATATCTTATGGTATATGGTATGATGCATGTTTGAGGTACATTTGGTACATGGTTTGGATAAATGATGTTGATATAGTCTATATGAGCAAATCTGGTTGATATATCAATGACAGATACATGGACATAGACAATGACATGTTACAGGATGATGATCAGTTACAGGGTGATTATCAGATGCAATGACAATATCAATGGTAGTGACAGTTTGGTCTACATTTATATTTCATGGCAGCAGGATGGGGCAAAGAAAGAGGGTTGTATCCTCCTTCTAGTGGTTTCGGAGAATACAGGAAGTTGGAGTTTCTTTCGGGTTGGATCCTAAGAATCAAGGGGTTGTAGCCTCCTTCTAGTTGGAGCCAGAGAATTTAGGGAGTTGTAGCTTCCTTCAGGTTAGATCCTGTAAATAGGGGGTCATAACCTCCTTCTAGTTGTAGTTGGAGAATTGAGAAATTGGTGCTTCCAATTAATGTATTCTTTTGATATATAAAAAAAAACATTCTATGGTTTTCTCTCATTTGGGTTTCCACTTAAATTATGGTGTATTGTGGATGTCTATTATGCTCTGTTGATTTATACTACTCATGATATATTGATGACATACTGTTGATGAAATTAATGATTAGATATTGTGGTTAAAAGTGATAATAAAGTGCTCATATTGATTCACCCTCCCCTCAGTATTCCAACAAAATTACAGTGAAAAAATGCTTAAAAAATCAATGAATATGCAATCTAGTTTGACCAATATAATTTAAAGTTGGCAAATTAAGTGAAAGGGTTTCATCCCATCAATATTTTATGAATCATATGACTTCAGTTGGTTTCGATGTTTCATATATAAATACGTATTTATATAAAGATGAAAACAATCCTAAAAAAGTTATGATTGAGTATCTTTAAATAAATGTTAACACAAACGAAGCACATCGACAACGTGGAAGAATTATGTTAGCACAAACGAAGCACATCAACAACGTGGAAGAATTGTAAATGAAAAAAGTACAAGATTTCAAGGTTCTTCTAAACATTATCTTTAAAGCACTCCATCTAATTACTCAATACCCTAACACGTAACTCTTTCTTCCATTGAAGCGTCAACACCACTTTCTCCCCTTCTTTTTCAAGCAACACTTTCTCTATCATAACTTAGATCGATGGGAATGACAACCACACTTTCACCACAAAGCATGGCTTCGCAAATTGCTCTCTACGCAAACCCATTATGTTTCACTAGTGGCTCATTTTAACAATATAACTACTTTATCACACATTTGACTTTTCATAAATAATTGTATTCGTCCTTTAAATTAAAATGCACATTAATCTATAAATAAATGTTTAGCACAACATTTTCAGAAACATTCAAATATTCTTTCTAAAAGCATGTTGTCTTATATGTTGTATTTTGGATGAGTTTTTATGACTATAAAATTTATTTTTCCCTTAAGTTCTTACTAGTTTATTATAAGTTTATTATAAGCATTCACTTTTTAGACAAACATAAATTGAGATAGAAAGAAGAAAGTTTTATAAGAGCGGAGAGGATTAAATGAAAAATGATGAAACAAAAACTAGAGGGTTTATGTCAATGTATTGAAGTTTGTTCTTTAATACGAGATGCGTTCATATAAAATAGGAATAACTTAGAAGATGCATATCAATTGGTATTGAGGGAAGAAGCAAAAATTGGTATCGAGGGAAGACGAGAATATCATGCATAAGGATAATACAAAGAATGTCAAAAGAGAACAAGGTTGTTGAAGTAGAGGTGGTTCAACATCACATGTATAGGATTGACATAGAGTGAAGGTTGACAAGTTAGAAGAAGGCAACACATCAAGTAGAAGAAAAATGAAATCTCAAGGAGGATTTTGCGGAAGTAGTTGAAATTTTAATGGCTATAGAAGGAATATTTGCTACTACATATGTGAAGATGAAGGCCACATATTATTTTAATGCCCTCAAAGGGAGGGTAGGAGAAGAAATGAGGTTAGAACACAGTTAACCCAAGGAGAAAAACAAGAGAATACATCGATCACAACAACGTGATAAAGATGAGAAAACTTGAGGTTACACAGAGTAAAGATGGCACAAGTATAAGAACAAATATTGAAAGAAGATAAATAGATAATGAAGATTATCTTCAAAACAAAATGTTAGTATGGAGGTAAGTGTTATAATTGTTATTGATTCTAGTAGAACATAAAATATGGCGATAATCGATATGGTTGAGAAATTGGGACTAGCGATATAAGCACTCTCAAACATATAAGTTGTGTTAGTTTCATAAGGGATATGATGCAAACATGAAGTACGAATGTATGTTGTTATTCCACATTGATGAGAATACGTATGAGATTTTGTGTTGTGATTATGATGGATGCATGTGTCTTGTTGTTCATGAAACCTTAGTAGTTTGATCACAACATAGTGCATGATGGAAGAAAGAACACATATACCATCATGAAAGATGGTAAGAAGTTTCAGTTACTACCTCTAAAAGATGATGAACTAAGAGAAGTATTAATGGTAACTACACAAGCATTTTTTATAGTTATGAAGGAAACAAAGGAGTGTTACGCCCTTGTTCAAAGAAAGGGTAAGAAGGATTGTGTGACAAAGAAGAGTCGAGCATGTATAGTAGTAAGGAATTTCCAAAGGAAGTAAATAAGTTGTTAAATGAGTTCCCAAACACTATGCCACTACAAAGAAAGCACTACTTGATGGAGGTTTTTTTGGATATTTTTAGTGTTACAAGATTGGGAAAAAATATCAAAAAAACCTTCGTTATTGGTAGCAGAGGTTTTAAGCGATTTTCACTTTAACTAAATTTTTTGGGTGACCAGAGGTTCTAGTGGAGTTTCTTTTGTCAGTGAGATTATATCGATAATGCACACCAGTGTGCCTAAATATATACAATATGAACCAATGCATTAATTTTCGATACACACTAGAGCTTCAATACACACACACACACACACACACACACACACACACACACACACACACAACATTGGTGTATATTATATATTTTTGAATCCCGAGTGTGTATCTTATACATTGAAATCATTGAGGCACTTCTATCAATAATACATGCTAGTGTGCCAATATTTGATATGCATTGGGGCCTTAAAAAATTATAATACGCACCATTGAGTATTACATATGTTTGAATCCTCAATGCATATTTTATAAAATGAAAGCATTATTGCATATTATGTATGTAAAAACAGTGGTGCACATATTAGCTTGCAAACAATAACGTCTTGTAATGGTTACGATAAAAATAACGAAAACAGTAATGGTATTGCTGAAGGGTTGACATTAGGAGCATTGGTGCTTTTATTGTAATTATTTACATTGGTGCGTAATTCTCATTAAAATGCATTGTTGCATAAATATATATGAATTGCACCATTGCATTCAAATGAATACAATGCACCTGTATGTTTCAATTCTAAACTTTTTCATGTTGCGGTATGCGAATGCAACTTCTTCTTTTTTAACAAAATTTCAATTAATCATCAAAAATCAATTTTTTTTTTATAACAATATTGATTTTTATATTTTAATTATTACATTTGGATATAATCATTGCATTAATGTGTTGTATCGTTTAAAAATATATACTATCTAATTACACCTCTATTCATTGTAACAATGTAAATCATCCATACATTTAATCAACAATGTAACATTTTATGACATTGGACAATGCAATAGAATAAAAACTTCATTTTATTATATGCGAATAAGAGATCCGTCATCATACAAAATTGGACAACATAAGGTCCATGAGAGTTAAAATGTCAATAAATAATTGTTACAATTATTGGTAGTATATCATTATCTAATTGGGACAATATATATCCACATTAAACAAAATGTTTGATTTTAATAGAAAAACATTCCAAAATATACAACTTGTAACATTCAATTTCAGTGATCATCTTTCAACGCTCAAACTATTGCCATTGCTCTAGTTGCTTGCATGCCTCATTTATTCATCACTTGCAGGGTATATTGTACTTGGGTTATTTGGAATGTTTTGTTGATTGGTTTGATTTTGACATTCTAACATCTTTGTGTTTTATCTACAAACATAGAAATAAAGTATACTGAATATATCTACATTTATAGTATAAAATACACGATTATGTAAATTGAAAAATGTACCATTGTAGTGAGTGTTTCATAAACGATACACATTATTTTGAAGTCATGTTTCATGTTGTTTCTCAAGATATTTTATGTTGGCTCCACTTCATACTTTGTTTCATGTGAGTTTTATATGCCACGACAAAGCATAAACATAATTAAAGGTTTATTGTTGTTCCATTAATTATAAAATAAGAGAAATAAAACAACATAGCTACTTACAAATTGTTCAATTGACCCTTGATACTCCAATATATACTCACAACCAAAACTTAATCCAATGTTAGTCAAATGTTTGGATGAATCTTCTTTGTATGTTAGCACTTGTTAGAAAACATCTGTGGATGACATTAAATTAATTAAGATATATGCATCATAACAAATATGAAATCTTAAATAGGGAAAATGCAAGTACTCACAAACTTTGCAATCAACCCTCTTTTACCTTGTCGTCTTGTCTTATGTGTTGAATAGGTTCCATTTTGTTTTATTTTCAATGGAACAACAAAACAACTAAAAATTAATATTTAATGTGATAATCAAACTCTTTGTACATTAAAAAAAAGCAATGCCTATATATGTTTGATGCACATTGTTAATGTGATGGCTCCCCATGCAATACAATTATGCCAAATTTCTTTGACCATCTTSTTATACACTTTTTTCAGAACATCTCTATTAACATCTTTTGGATATCACAAAGTACTTGTTATTGGATTTAGTAAATCTGAATTATAAATAAAAAAATGAAAAATTTTAAACTATAAATTGATTATTAAAAATTAAAAATATAAAATTGAATTATTTTTTAATTATAAACTAGAATAATATGAAAAATGTGATATATAAGTTGGCTTTCAAGAACCTACAAAGAGTAAATACTTCTCATTTAGAAACCCATAGGTACAATGTATAATCTAGATGATCTTAAAGCAGAAATTATAAAAAATAAAACATAACTTTAAAACAAATTACTTCTCATTTAACACATATAAACTCAAAACTAATTTATTAATATATAAAATTTATATTTTCAAAATTTATAAATAAAAAAAAACTAGAATCTATAAGTTAAAATCCAAAATGAAAGAACAATAATTGGGCATTGCATCTTGTATGTGCTCAAATATAATTATTTTGATGTCCAACGACATCATTGCAAATATTGAGATCATGCATTTCTTATGCTCACTTTTTTGGTAAGTAAAAAAAGTGGTTGATAATATATTATAATTATTTTCATATATATTAACATCATGTATTTATGATGGTTGCTTTTTTAAAGTAAAAGAGGTGTTTATAGTATATTATTATTTTTTTCATATCCACCTAGTATTATTGGCATTATTGGGGTCATGTATTTCCTATGGTTGTTTTTTTCTTTTTAAAGTAAAAGAAATGTATATTCATAAGAAGTTACAATCATAATGCATGAACCTTATATCATATATCTGTTAGAAAATCATTTTTTTTAATTTTTTTATTTTGAAGACAATATTTAAGGTATAAAGTTATAAAGTTGATTTTTCAAAATTATTATAATAATACATTGGTTAAAATATCAACATGTTATTTATTGGAATATTTGAATTTAGATGGGGAAGATAACAATGTCTTCTCGGCCATCCAAACTAAACATAATTAATAATTTACAAAATATATTTATATAGATTTCTAAATAATTAGATTTTGTATTGTGATTTACTAGTGTTTATGAAAGATTTTGATCCTCCCTTGTAAAATTCCAATCTTTTATTAGAATTTATGAGTTAACCGTAAACCCAAGAAATGATGTCACTTAACCAAATTGATTAAACATGACTTTGTTTACTCGAACAATACCCAATACCCAAAATTAATAAATACCCAATACCTTTCATATATATATATATATATATTAATTAATCATTTCCTCTTTAAAAATATGCCAATCTTTTACATAAAGAATACTTAGATTAATTATATTCACCAAAACGTGATTGAGTCGCCCCCCATACTCTCTACACACGCTACATAATGCCATGTTTGACACAAGAACGTACATTAGCACTATAGAATATGAGGGACGACTCAATCACGTTCTAAGAAAAAACCTTCCTTATGTCGCCACTTTATACCAATATTTAATTTTGTGTGTCTAATTTTAATGATATAACCATATCATCACAAATTTGAGTTTTTATTAATAAGTGTATTCCTCCTTTAATTTATATTATCTTCCAACGTTGAAGTCAAGTGAGTTTATATCTTTTACAAAACCATGTATTGATGATAAAGTGGGTTCCTTTTAAGGATATTGTTATCTGAATGAGAGACAAAATTGAGCACCCATGACCTCATCGTGTGTCCCCACTTTATCAGCACCTTTTAAGGATATTGTTCATGAAAATGAAAGACAAAAATGAGCAGCCCAACCCATGAAGTCATTGTGTGTCCCCACTTTTCAACCCATGAAATCATTGTGTGTCCCCACTTTTCAGTATGAGAGACAAACCATGGAGAAAGACTAGATGTTTTAGGGTGAATGTAAGAAAATGGTTAT
>SNQJ01S0004753.1:34923-64090 GCA_010110895.2 Picea sitchensis
AAAGTGTGTTTCTTTAGTATGCATTAGTCTACATTTTTAGTTAGGAAAACCAATGGTCATGATATGTTATCGACATAGAGTGATCTAATGGCTCATATTATCCTCGATCTTAACGACTACATTGGTTTGTGGCTTAGCACCCAATTGGTCCATGATCTCTATTTAAAGAGCATGAAGGGTCATTTTCCACTGATCGATTGTGATAAACACTCTTGTAAATATCTCTGTAATATTTTCTTTTGCATTAATAAATTGCTCCAAGTGGCCAGATTGACTAGGGTCGTGGATGTTTCCCCACAGGGTTTTTACTACATAAAAACATTGGTGTGTTGATATTTGATATGGTTGTGTGAGTGGTTATTGAAGGTGTTCATCCTTTATTGGAATACCTGTGTTTTCAAACATGGCTCGTGAGTGAGACTTCCCACTTCATTAGGAAATCCCACATCATTGGTATTAGAGCATTCTGATCTAGCCTTAGGTTTATGTATTTTTCTCTTCTTTTTTTTTCCTTTTGATCTAGAATAGGTTTGTTTATTGGCTTCAATTTAATGTGCTTCTATTTTTTCTTTGGTTACCTAGTTCTACCTTACACCTCGTATTAGTCTACTCTTGTCCCTCCTCTTGATATGGTGTGACTTCTCTTCACATAGTCCACACATACACGATCCACATTGACTTCATTCAGAGGGAAACCTTCATTCCACTCACATTAGCGTGGATATATTTTGCATMATCCTTTGAGGACCCATCCACCAACACAACATGMCATTTCTAAACAATAATTGGAGGTATCCATTGGAGTCTTTTCAATTTATCGCTAGAAAATCCAACATGATCATATCCAAGTCATCATTAAACCGGGGAATTTAGTGTGCATCTTCCACACTTCTCCATTTGAAACCATAAGTATTACCCCCCTCATAATATCCTATGCAAGAGGCCAAACATGTGACCATAGGTACTTAATAAAATCAAGAAGTCCACCCTCTGTGCACAGGTTCGATTCCCTTCCACATCCAACCTCAAAGTGAACATAAATAGAGACTTTGAAATTGGGGAAGAAGTGAGTGAGTAAATATGGAAACCTTCAGGGAATTGAGGTTCATGTTGTCCTTGAGACAAGCCCCTACAAATGAAGAAGAATACTACAATCCCTGGTGAAGGAGGCTTAGCATGAAAATCACACGAGGATCCATGTTCCGATTTTTTCTCCCTTCTTCTTTTTAGTGCCTTCACCACAGTTTGCCTCACTGTATCGATAGAAAAGATGTTAAAATATTTCTTGGTCTAGATTGATAATAATTTAGACCATTGGGGTCCTCTTGTGTTGGTTGTTTCATATATTCCATTAACAGTGGTTGCAGTTCCAACATTTCTATCCTTGAACAGAGGTCTCTAGATCAAATTTAAGTGGTTTATTCATATTTATAATATTTAAAGTTGTTTTATGTTTTGGATTGACATGGTTGTTGACTTTGGGTTTCCTGGAACTCTCATCCTTCACACTTCCAAGTGTTCTTTCAAGGAATGGAGTTCATAGTTTTCCATCCCTCTTTCTACATAACTAGACACTAAGTATGTGCATGATTGCAAAGGAGGAATATTCAAGGTATTATTGTCTTATGTGTCATAATATCTTACTAATATCCCTATGTGGAAATACTATGTAATGTAAAAAAGAATCATCCTTGATTCAACTTTGTAAGGTGTGTGGTAGCTAACATAAAAATATAGCTACATGTTTCATCTCCTCTAATTTTTTTGGTGAAATATCGTTGTGTTATAAGTCCTCATTAGCAGGTGCATAAATAATGTAAGATTGACTTGGGTACATCCTGTATCTAGAATAATAACCTAGAGAATTTGCGAGCACCGTGTTTGGATACCTAGGTGTCTCGGTAGATGGAAATATGTTCATAGGATGGCCAGTTGTTTAATATTTACAGTCCGGTTGATGTTAGGCCCTAGACAGGTTCCCAATAAATCTCTTAAGTACCAATGCTTGGCCCAAAGGTACAGTTGGTTCCCAGCTGGTACGTTGTTTGAGATAATAGTCTTACAAGTGAAGGGAGGATCATCGAAATTTGATTCTAAGAACCCACAATGCATTTTTGATATTATAAGATGTCCATAAGTTGGCATCATCACAAACATTTTGGGCTTCTTTGTAACATTACCTTGAGTGGTGATTTTTCCCATTTCATTATGTATTCTCATAAGCATGCTATGGTACCTGTGACTCTCGGAGTTTACATGTCTTCTTTAGGAAGTTACTTGGGGAGTTAATGTCTCCATGCTAGATTTTTGTTGGAGTATCTACTTCGACAATTTTGTCATTTGGATCACACCACTTTGAATGGTGTTTTAGTAGCTTGTTTCAGTTGGTTTTGAGCATACCTATGATCCTATATGAATTTGGGTTCTATTATGTTTATCTACATCACATATACAATTTGGTTTTTGTGATATCAATTGTAGTTCTTTGTCTCACTGATTTCAACAGACATCTACCACTTCCTGCCTTATTGCTCAACAAGTTCAGCCTCTGCATCATGCTAGTGTAGCATATACTATAATAATATGTTTTCCTTTTCTCCTGAAAGCATTGGAGGCCAATGATTCTTTGGTTGGGTAGAATTATAGGGATTTAAATCCCTATGATTTCCATATGTGTTTTCATATTTGATTATTATAATTAGGATATTGCTACCGTGGATTCATTTTCCTAGTCCTTTTTGGTTTCCTAGTTTTAGGGGCTAGTTGAGATTTTTTCTCAACCTATCCCTTGTATTGTGCTTAGATCCTAGTTTGTAGGATCTGGAGAGCTTTCCTATCCTTAGTATGTTGAGGTGGTTTCCCTCTTGTAAAGCTATTTAAGATTCTCATTTTCTTAATAACAATTCAGTCTAAGTTTCCATTTCATGCTTTGTGTATGAACTCAACTCATGAGTGGGATTTTTGACTTCATTGGGAAATCCCACATCAGTAGGCCTACGAAAAATAGAAATCGTGTGAAAATACACAACTCAAAATAAAGTTTGAAAGTCCACAATATTGTATGAAGATTATTCACCCACTTGGCTTTCTTATTTAAAAGGCCCCATCTTCATTTTATCTTCTCTTAGAGGGGGATGTGATTTTATACCTTCATAACTACACATGAATGATGGTAACTACATATTCTCAAATATCGTGGAACATTCACCAATGACATGGGTGACAAAGAAATTTTCATTTTGAAGGCTTGAAATTATTCATTTTTATGTTTATCCTCTTAATCTAAATGGATTGTGGAATGTGTGGAAATAAGAAGGAGTATGTGGTTTATTCTCTGGACGTTAATGTGTGTGCTTAATAACCCTCATTATTTTACATGATTTAAACCCTTAATCAATTCAAGCATGTTTTATAGTTCCAACCATGGAAGAGCCTTGTTATTGAAAACCTTGGGTAATTCCATGAATTCCTTTGAAAAATATCTAAGGCAAGAGAATGTGGAGCTTTAGTTATGTGGATCTATCAATGTAGAGTAAGATGTTACCTCACACTTCAAAACAAAGGAAAGAAAAAGGATGTATTTTTTGGGTATAAAGATATAGAATACAAATATTTAGGAATTAAGAACTTTGGTATATTAGAGAGGGGAGTCATATAGGAAGGTTACCTCTACACTTGTCACTCCAAAACAAAAAAATGTGACGATTAGTGTTAAGCCCTAATATTGACTCATTACTAATAGTGGGCATATTAGATTAATGCTATTTTATTTATGTGTTAGGCCATTGGTTGTAATTTAGATTAGTAATGTTATTTAGCCAATTATGACTTTGGGCCATTGTGTAATTATACCTCCCTAGTCTCCTATATATACCAAGGGGAGACATTTTCAGTGCAGAATCATCTTGTACTTGTACATTTCAGAAGATTGGGAATTAAAGGAGGTTTGCCCCTCGAAGAAGTATTATGAAATTCTCTACTTTCAAAGGGCGTTGAGTACTTTCACGAGGTTTTATATGCTATATTATTGATGTTTGGTTCTTAACATATGAGTATCAGGAGCTCCAAGGTCTTGGGGTTTTATTTTATCACGGACACCATAGAATTTTCGCTATAACTTTTTTTTTCAGCGTCAGAGGAAGGAGCAGCTTGGAGGGTATTTATAAGAAGGATAAAGGTACGTTGGGTTAAAAATTCAATCAGGAGACCTTATACTTTTGTAAGCGTCTGACCTATCTGAGATAGGGTTTTGGAATCTATCTAGAGAGTCATTAGGAAGTTTTTCTGCAAAAAGTTCATGGCGTTTGGAACCACTGAAATCAGGAGGCCATTTACAGAAATTAGTAGGAGTGTATCTTTGGTAAAAATTTTTAGCTCTGGGTCATCTTAAATATGTAAGGCCACCCTATGTAAGATAGGGTATCTGGCCAACCCTATTGACTAGTCTCAAGAAGGTGTTTCAAGGTAAAACAATCATAACTTCTTCTAGATTATCCAAATTGCATGGTACTAGATTCATTGGATCGTGGAAAGTCTAGCGGAAAGTATTTTGGAATGCAGGGTTTCAAAATTTTATATCGACTTTATTTTGAAAATGCTTACGGAGCACACTATACAAGTGGGATCTCTTGGAAGGTCAAAATGGCAAGTTGTGGGGAGATTCTGTAAATTCCACTTGGCACATCCAATTTTGATGGAAGCTAGTATATGGAATTGAGAGAAGAAATATCAGAGAAATACATAGGTAGAATTTTTCACATACAGAGAAGGGACCCAAAATTGGAGATCTATGAGAGAAATATTGTCTAAGTGACACCTCAAAATCAGGTTCAAAAGAACAGTACTTGGCCAACATCAAAAGGAACTTCTACACCAAATAAGCCTCGAGAAAATCCTACTTGGACTCTTGTTGAATCCATCATCTCTTGATGAAGGTGAAGAAATCGTAGGGACATAAATGAACTACAAAATGAGATGGATTATTTGGAAGCTAAGTTGATAGATTCAATAGAAGCTAAGTTGGATACTAAGATGAATTCAGTGGAAGCTAAGTTGGATACTAAGATGGATTCAATGGAAAGCTAAGATCATGGAAGTAATAAAAATTTTGTAACAGAGAAGAAGACACCCAAAGGGTGAAAATTCATCCATGAAATTCATGATAAGGACCTAGGAAGATCAAGAATGGAGAAACTCCAACTTTGGTTTGAAGAGACCAACTCACGTTCTAAGATTGATGAGGGTTTGATGGAAAGGACCCAATCTACAGGATAAACACAAATGGAGATTCTTTGATCTCCCATAATGTACCCACATACAAAAAGATGCAAGAGATTTAGCTGCTTTATATATTATTTAGAACCAACCTAATCAATTTGTTTGGTATCTTTGGCTTTGTTCTTGCAAATCACTGTCACTTGGACAATTTTCTGCGGAAGAAATGATAGCACACTATATGAGGATGCAAGGGCAATACCTTCTTTGTAATTTATAAATCTCAAGCGAAAGGGTTTTGTTACCGAGGACATTGAGAACTTATAAAGATTGTATATAAAGGTAACTGATATTCAGGATGAGCACTTGATTGATGTATTCCTTAGGAGCTTTCAAGGATAGCATTCAACATGAGGTTATCCTTTGTGAACCCAAATCATTTTAGAATGCATTTAAGGTGGCAAAGAAATGTTGAAAGTAAAAATATGGCTATGGTTACTAGAAGAGACCTATCCTAACATCTATATAGGAGACAACAGTATAAGCTACTAAAGCACCTTACCTCAACCTACAGGGTTGACACCTCTACAATTGGAGGAAAGAAAGCAAAAGGTTTATGCTTTAATTGTGGCGATGATATAGTAAGGGACATAAGTGTGGTGAAGAAATTATTCATGGGTGGGAAGAGAGAGAAAGGAACAAGAACCATCTCAAGATGAAAGCGTGAAAACGGTAAATCAGTCTCAATGCCAGTGCCAGTAGAATCTCAAATATCCAGTATGAGTTTCAAATAATGATTGAGATGGAGGGCTATATCAATTTCTCGAGAGAAAATGCAGCCAAGATCAATCTACTATGGGGGAATATGTAATGAATAGTCCAATGATTGCACCACCCATGGTTATTCACTGAGATGTGAACTAGGAATTCAATGGTTACTATCATTAGGAACATTGGCTTTTTAATTTTCAAGAACTTTTCATGTAGGAATTTTCATTTGGAAAGAAGAAATTCAGTTAATAGGTATCATAGGTAAACCTGATAAGGTGATAAGATCTCATGACATGACAAAATTATTGAAAAAGGGGCATCAAGGCATTATTGCACAACTATGCTCACTAGATGTTTCAAACATCTAATGCATCTATTCCTCAAGATATCCAAAAGATCATTGATAAGAATTTCAAAGTATTTGAAGACATTCCCAAAGGTCTCCCACCCTCGAAATCATGATGTGGGGAATTCATCTAATTCCCAGGAGTGTTCCTCTAACATCAGGACATACATCTGAGATACTATACGCTCGGAAAGAAGGAGTGAAATTGGCCCTTGCTTGGTTGAAAGGAAAGAAATGTTAGAGGTACAGCATTATTAGACCCTAGCCAAAGTTCTTACTCTACACCATGTGCTCAAAAAAGATGGTGTAGAGTATTCAAGAAAGATAGCTCATGGCATTATTGCAGTTATGAGAGCTCAACAAAGGATGCTATTAAGGAGATAAACAGTTTCCCATTCCACGTGATTGATGATTGTTAAGATGAACTACATAACAATCTATTTCACAAAAATTGGATCTTACGTTGGTATCATGTCAGTCGAATGAAGGAAGAAGATATCTTCCAAAACAACATTTCCGAACTCATGTAGAATACATTATGAATTTTAGTCACATGCCTTTTGGCCTTACAAATGCACCTTCACATTCAAAGGGTTGATGAATTCCATTTTCAAAGCCCTTCAACCGAAAATTGTGTTATTATTTTTGATGATATACTAATCTATAGCAAAATCTTGGGAGGATCATGTATGTTGACAATGTGCTACAACTACTAAAGACAACAACTATAGCACTAAACCATCCAAATGTTTCTTTGGGTAAAAGAATTGATATTTTAGGTCTGTATCTCATGAAGGGTATCAGTGAATACAACAATAATAGGAGCCATGTATGATGAATTTGAATGATTCCCAAAACATTAAAAAAATCTGAGAGGATTTCTGGGTTTAGGTTACTACATAAGTTTATTTGAACTATGGAAGAATAGCTGACACCTTTAGACACACTAGCAGAAATTTTCATGGACTCTGGAGACAACTAAAGCTTTTGAACAACTTAAAGGTGATGTGTATAGCTCTTGTATTGACCACTCCAAAATTCAAAAAAAAAAAAAAAAAAACCTTTATTGTGGAATGCTTGATGCCTCGAGAATGGAATTGGTGCTGTCCCTAAATGCAAGAAGGAAGGCCCCTTGCTTTAGAAAGTCGACCACTCAGGGGAAGAGACTTACACAAAACCCGACTATGAGAAGGAAATGATGGCAAACTACATGCATTGAAAAAATGCGTCCTTACCTAACCGTTGTTAGGCACTTCAAGGTCCAAGCAGTCCTTGATAAGTGCCAAGTACTTCTTGGAACCGAGACTATCTTAGGAAAATTTCAACAAAAATGGGTAACCAAGATATTGGATTATGAATTTGTCACGATCTATAAAAGGGGGAAGAAAAATGTCTTGTGAGGATGCACTCTCAAGAAAGGATAGAGATGTTGAGGCCTTTCTTTGTGCTATCTCGGTGATCCATACAACCAGATTGGATAATAGAAGCAAAGGATGAATGGAAAAATGACAAAAAAGGGTGGACTCTCATTAAAAGGTTTTATGAGGATTCCAGTACGTTAGATACATTTACATGGGAAAAATGATTCACTATGGTACAAAGATCTTATATTTTATGTAAGAACTCCCAACTCAAACAAAGGTACTAATGGAGATTGCACACCTCTCCAATAGGAGGCACTCGGGATTTTTGAAAACCACTTAGAGTCAAGAGAAAGGTTTTTTGGGACGTAGCCCGATGTTCAAAGGTTTGTGAGAATGTGTGGTTTTACTTAACAAAATAAGGTGGAAACAATTAAGACCCAGTGCACAACCATTATCATCCCAAGTCAGCGTTGGGAGGTTTCCATGGATTTCATCTTCACGGGGTTTACCAAAGTATGAAGGAAAGAAAGTGCCATCTCATGGTGGGTGTTGATAGTACCCAACCAAGTATGCACACTTTGTACCTCTCATCCCTTCAAAGCCTGATACGGTTCCACACATTCCTTGGAGGCAGTTCAAAGAAAGCACATGCTTACAGCTAAAGATTGTGTAAGTGTGAAGTCCCATATTCATGGACATTTTGGAATGAGGGGAATTATTTTCTTGTTTGGGCACTCAATTGGCTCATAGCTCATCCTATCATCCCCTCTCAATCGATGGACAAGCTGAGATAATTTGAACAAATGTCTAGAGAGCTATGCGTTGTTTTTGTCTCATAAAAACCCACAATGGTTCAAATGGTTACCCTTAGCGAGAATGAATTTGGCATAACACTTCCTTCCTGCCTGTAAAAATGACATATTTATGGCACTTTATGGATACTACCCTCCTTCATACTTCTTCTAAAGAAAAGAAAAACAAGGTCAAAGCGATTGGAAGATCACATGAGAATCCAACAACAAATTCTCCAAATCTTAAAAGGACAGCAGCCACTTGGCAGAATGCATGAAACAACAAGGTCCAATAACATACGTGAGCTGAAAGAGAGTTTTGAAGTGATGGGGATTGGGTATTTTAAGACTAAAACCATACAAACAGAGATGTCCCTCAGAAACAAACCAAGAAGGGATAATAAATTATCACCAAAGTACTATAGCTATTAAGATTATTTTACCAAAAGATTGGTACTATAGCCTAGGTGGAGTTTTTGCATCTTCACGAGTTACGAAGTTTTCCATGTTTCGAAGGTTATAGGTGACAGATCAGTTCAAGAGCTTCTGTTACTTGAGGAACTTGTGAGGAAGGAAAAATCATATTGGAGCTGAAGCCATCAATGACACAAAAGAATTATGTTGGGGAATATATCCCCAGATTATCTCATTAAATGGAAACTACCGGCTGAAGATTAAACTTGGGAAGATGTGAGTCTTTTTTATCTGGAAAGCATCGAGTTACTCAAGCGTTGTGGACAGCTTAAAACATCTCAAGGGGAGGGGCATGTTAAAGGCCTAATATTGGCTCATTACCCTTAAGGTGGGGCATGATAGATTAGTAATGCTATTTTATTTATGGAGACTGGAGTATTAGGTGCCAATTTAGATTGGTAATGTTATTTTGTAATTATGTTGGCTTTGGGCCATTATTTGTAATTATACCTCCTAGTCTCTACTCATATCGAGAAACCCAATAACTGGGTAATTCCATGAATTCCTTTGAAAAATATCTAAGGCAAGAGAATGTGGAGCTTTAGTTATGTGGATCTATCAATGTAGAGTAAGATGTTACCTCACACTTCAAAACAAAAGGAAAGAAAGGATGTACTGTTTTGAATTTATATAAAGCTATGGGAAATCTAAGGCAAGAGAATGTGGAGCTTTAGTTATGTGGATCTATCAATGTAGAGTAAGATGTTACCTCACACTTCAAAACAAAAGGAAAGAAAAAGGATGTGTATTTTTGGGTATATAAAGCTATGGGAATACAAATATTTGGGCATGAAGAGCTTTGGTATATAGAGGAGTCATAGGGAAGGTTACCTCTACACTTGTCACTCCAAAACAAAAGAATGTGACGATTAGGATATGGATGCAGAGGCTACGAGGACTAAATGATCCAGGTAGATATTGGTGGCCACCCACCTGTTCCAAATCCCAATTGACTCATATTGACAGTTTTCAGTTCAACACGTTTCCCTGCAATGGGGGCATTTCTTTGTAATTGTGGATTATGCACTTCTGAGGCTATCTTGAAGCCCTACACAACATCTAGGTGGATATTGGTGTCTGCCCACCTATTCCAATTTCCTTATTTTGGGATTTTTCATGTCAGTACATCTTTATGTACTTCCAGGGCCATTTTGGGGGACTAAATAGTGTTTTCTTGGCTTTCAACAATCAACCATAGACAAAGTCAAATTTTGATGACATAATGTGTATTTCTCGAAAAGACCTTTCCAATGGGCTATCACATGCTTAAAACAAAGATCGTATGCAAAAGTTAAGACCCTGGGAAGTTAATGCACTAACTTACCCCAATGGGGCCCACATGACTTTTGGTGCTTCCTCTCCTAGGGTTAGGCTTTTGGATGTCTAGGGTTTTGGAATTCAAGTTTATCATAAAAAGGCCTACAGAGCCTCATTGTACTCATATTCTTGCAAATGAGCATAGCCATCAAATCTATTATCAGAGATAAATCTACCACCATTCTAGCGAGTCTTGCACTCTGTATTTTTACAGTCTATGTACATTTCTTTCATTAATAGAAATCATGTATTGTTGTATTTCTCTGTTTCTGGTAATTTTTATGTGTATTTCATTGTAATATCTATTCTTTCATTTCGTTCTGAAAATAATCTGGATCACTAAATCCTGGAGAAACTCCCTTGACACTCCACATTAGTACTAAATAAGGTATGTCATGTAGCATAATCTTGGGGCTTGGAGAGATCAAAGCTCCAACCTTCACATTTCCAGAAGGAAGAATCCTACACCAAACACCACTAGCCATAGGGACAATTTAGAGGTTGCCACTTGGAAAAAAAAATAGAGGCCTAAAATATTGTTTCATGTAGAGAATGATCTTGAAATTTAATAAAGGTGTTGTAATTGTTTCTTGGATCATTTTTCATTCAGAGGGCTAGCAGAAAAGTGTACAATCTCATTGAGTAGATAGTTAAAATTCCATAACTTATTCTTGGAAGTCTATTGGCCTTTAGTAGAGGAAAGGGATAAAAGGGAAAGAGATGGATATAGAAGGGGTTCCATGGTTATATTTATATGGTTCACACAGAGAGTCTTGTAGGTGAGGGAAGAAAGATATTTGGCCTTCCATTTACATAGAAGAAGTCAATATTTCTTCTCACATAGAAAAATCTCAAACACTCAAAAAGAGTAGCAAAAGAGCCATGTTGAATTGTACTGGTTCAAAAATTTAGAATCATTAATAGTTGGTTTGTTTGGGCTTGATGGGTGATCTAGGAAGTTGCTCACAATAGAATAATGAAAAAGGAGACAACCTTCTAACTGACAGTAAAGGCGATTTAGTATTTGAAGTGCCATAAGGGAGAAGTCATCCCATATTTTGAGAACCATTGTCAGAGCCAAGATTATATAGAAAAAGTATAATGGAAGAATTGTTGTTAAGTCCTTAGAAAGATATTACATACACTTTGAATGGTGAGTCCTCCTTTCAAATGAGAGGAAAACATTTCTAATTTTTTTAGTTCATAACTTGAGAGGAAAGAAAATCCATAAGCACACAAGTGTAATCCTAGTTGAGTAGTTGGAAGAAGGTGTGAAACCTTAAGAGAGTATTTAAGGTAGTTATCTCTCTTAATCATCCTCTAAGTTATTTCCATAGGATTAGGTTTCTAGCCAAACCTTTGTTGTAATATGCATATTTCTAATATTTCTTGGAGGCGAGCAAAGCCTCCTCCTTGATGTGGGTTTCTCAATTGGGTTTCTAGGGTAAATATAAGACTTCTATGGTGTGTGATTTTATGAGTTTGTTGCATTGTATTTTTCTTATTTTAATAAATACCTTTCCAAACTAATAATATCAACATTATTGATTCAATTATTCTTTAACCCTTCAACATTTCAAAGCTTCTTTATGCTCACACATTCAATTAAAATCCTTATACCTTCAAGTACTTTGTCATTGCTACACAAATTCAATTAAACCCTATAA
The DNA here is from genome assembly GCA_010110895.2 of Picea sitchensis. Classification (NCBI taxonomy): domain Eukaryota; kingdom Viridiplantae; phylum Streptophyta; class Pinopsida; order Pinales; family Pinaceae; genus Picea; species Picea sitchensis. The sequence goes on from SNQJ01S0004753.1 coordinate 46,868, forward strand.
TAAAAGTTCTATAAAAAAATGAAAATGCCATGGAAACTCCTTACCTCATGTACATCATCTGATACTAGACAATCCCATATAGTTCTCACCTTATCATGATCCATTCTTATTTTCAATCTCAAATCATGCATTTGTTTTAAAAGAAATTTCTTATAATCAACTATTAGGAACTTCTCTCTCAACATCAATCCCATATTATTCCAAGTTCTTGTCTTCTCCTTATTCAATTGCACTTTCTCATGTTGTACAAAATACCACCAAATATTAGCATGGCCATTTAGCTTTGTGATGGGAAACTTTACCTCAATAGGATTTCTCAAGTCCTCACAAGTTCTCCATGTACAAATCACTTGCTCTACAAATCTCACACACTTGGTGTTATGCTTCTCTCAGACTTATTTCTCCTAATTGTAATATTTCAAACCTACATAAGCTCAACCTATTTCATATTCTTCTACCTCTAGCATAAAATCACTCCAATGCTAATCCTCAAGCCTTAAACAATGTTTGGCTTCTTCACATTGGAATTTTTGTTCTTCACATCCAATAATAGCACCTTTAAAAATCTTCTCTCCTCTTCCTTCAATTTTTTTGTTTCTTCCTTAGACGCCTTCTTCTTTATGGACTGATTCTACCTCTCTTGGTTCAAATCATTTCCAACTCAACCTCTACCTCAGTTCCAATCAAAATTCCTTCTTCAAGCACCCATTTATCCTTCATGACTTCAATTTTTGGCCTTATAAATACTTCAATTCCTCAAGAGAAATGGTTTACCTTCCTTCTTTATTAATCTAATATCGTTTCCCCATATTCATGTCTTCAAATTCGCATGTGAAATTTTCATATTCTTCCTCTATGTTCCCTTCATTTTGTCCTTCTACGTGCCCTTCATTTTGTCCTTATGAAGATAAACATTTTTTCACCAAGAATTGCATTTGCATTTGCATGTTATCCCATGCCAAATCTTCCTACTCACTCTTTGAGCTCATTATCTTCTCACTTTCCTATCTCCATGTGATTTCAAAAAAGCACTCCTTGGGAAGCTCTTGCATCATTTCTATAGGTGCTTTGGTGAATGTGGGGTTTTGGTGCCTACCAACACCTTGTTCATTCATTGTTTAAGTTGTTTAGCCAAGATGGTTGGTTCTTTACTACTACAATAAAAGAGTTTTACTTTGGTGGATTTTACTTTTTTAGTGAATACTCCTACATAAACAATTATATTCATAGAGTACCATATATGTACACTTCTCTATCTTCTTTTAAAGAAGGCATTGTTAATTGGAAATGACATGATGCAAGTGTGTACATATAGATAGTTTTTACAAGGGATATGTCATCCATGGGATTTGAATATGGATGTCCTTCGATAGAACCCATCACTTTCAACAAATTGTTTTTCATAAACATAAGGTTCATTAATACATGTTTATTAAAAAGATATAATATTTTATAAAAAAACCCAAACTATTCATAATGACTTGTTATTATTGGTACTTTATGAATCATGACATTATATTACATTATAACTTTGTAATATGGCTTATATTACTGAAACGACAACCTCACGAGGATGTGAATCCTCCTGTGTTTTTATAGAGGTGGTAATCCTCTCTGTTTTATGATATTCTTTGATACTCTAGATTCCCAAAATGATATAGGACTTTGAGAAAGTCCACTATTATACTCAAAGAAAGATAAAAGTTGCATAAAAATAAAAATGTTTTATTTTAAAGAGAATTCCTGAGAGATGACCAGAAACCTCATACATCACACATTTGAAAACATAAGTAAAATTTCCTCACATCCATCATAGCGAAAATAAATATTTCTGATCACACATAAAAATAAAAAGAAGATTATCTGTACGCATAAGAGAACTTTGATAGAGTAGACACATGTGGAGCTCAAAGGAAGAAAATGATAGACTAATCTCAAATATTTTATACTAAAAACTCAAAGTTATAAAACACCGTAAAAAATGCATGTGCTCTTGAACCAAAAGAAACAATATTTCTAGATACCTCCCAAGCCTCTATTATCAATCACATTCTCTTTTTAATATTTTTCTCAACATAATTTCAAACCGTTGTAAGCAAACTTGATGATCCCTTTAACTTGATACCAGGTGTAGTTGGTTTAATCATTGTCAAAGGACTGGCCAAGATGGGAAGAGGCATCAAGGGAGTCTCCAATTCTTTGATCTTTTCCTTTGAGTTGGCATTTTTAGCCTCTAAACCATCAAAAGAGTCGTCAAGTGTGTCCCTGGTTTCCTTATGAATTTTGGAAATCTGAGACGGTCGCATATATTTGAGGTTGAGCTCTGAGCGGGATTTTCCTTTCTTATTTTTCTAGTCAATTCTTTCTACAATCAACTTTTTAGATTCTCTATAAAAAACAACACTCTGAAAAGTGAAGGATTCTTCCTCACTAAAGGTTTCATTCCCAATAACTTCCAGTAAAGAATCTTGATGAGCAACATGCTCCTCTTGTTCTATTGTAGGAAATATATTTTCAATGTCTGCTTCTAGTTCCATATCTTCCAAGGAAAAGCTTTGGATATCATTTTCTATAAGATTATTTTTTTCCTCTTGCACTTGGGTTTTCCTCTTCTTTCTCACGAGAAATTTGTGTGAACTTTCAATTTTTCCAGAGGGAGGATTTTTGCCTCCCCCTCCATTGGAACTATTGTTAACAGTCTTTTTGATTGGGTGGGTCGTGAGAGCACTGCTCCTGGATGTAGCATTCTTTGGAGTGACAACTAGATATTAAGCACTTCTTTCACTAGGACTTTTTCCTTTTTTCTTGTAAAGATCATTACTGCTAAGTAATGTTTCTAAACCGCCAGCGTTATGTACATGAGTGCTTTGGCTGTTGACTTATTCTTCTTCTTTACTTAAGACAGTTTGAATGAAAGAGTTATTGAACCCTACTGATAGCATATGTCCAATAAAGATTTTGTTTGGATCAAAACCTTTGATATTTTCAGCATATTTCAACTCACATTGTTAAAATAATTTGAAAATTCATCAATTTTACTTATATTTCTCAAGACAAACTCTCCAATTTTCCATGGCAGGGGAATAAACTACTTTTTCCTTTTTTCATGGAAAAAGTGCAACCAAAAATTATATTGCCTCACTACCTCTGTAATAAATAATTTATCGGGTACATAATACAGAAGGAAAGAAGAATTTTCTTTTGAAAAAAATATCCTTATGATATTATGATTCTCCATTTTCTCTATTGTCCCCTTTTTCTCTAAAAATTTGGTAGCTTCAATAGATATCCTGGGAGTGTTTTCGCCCAACAAAAGTTTTTTGAAGACTGAAACAAAGTCATTATACACTTCATAGAAAAATAGAGGGATTTTATGCCTCCATAGTGCCTGATACCAAAAGGTAACGGGAACCGCTTCACAATTTACCCTTTTACTGATGGTCAAATTTGGGAATTGACAATAGTGCACGATAGAAAATATCAAATAAGAGTTCATAAAGAATTTTCTATCTTTTCTGTAATGTGACAATTGGGAAGAAATTCTAATAGAAATGAGCTTTCCCCAATAAAAAATATCATGTTCTTGGACTGTAAAATACAAAATATACAAAACCATTCGAGATATAGAAGCAGTGTTCTCCTGACCTGTTACTCTGGTGAATAGCCATGCAATTTCTCAATAGGGATTCTTTAGAGATTCAACCTAGATTCTGGTTATGTCTGCTAGGACAGATGCAAGATTCTCCAGATACTCTGATAGGAGGTCAAGACCATTGTTATGTTTCTTCAAGAATTCTTTGCAATCTTGACCTTTGAAAGTAAGAGTTAGCTATGGAAGCTTTAACATCTTGCGAAATACTTGAGGTGAAAGAGAAAGTGGAGAATGCCCCTAGAGTTGTATGATTCTTTTATTCGGTATGTACTTGTCCACACACCATGCAACGATTTCCTTACAATCAAAAACCTTTGGAACACAACTAGCACAAGCAATTCCAGATGTCCAATTTACGTTCACGTCTTTCTTTGCAGTATGAGGGGAGGAATAATACCAGTATGCTCTTGACCATTGGAAGTTTTGATCCTCACAGCCAAAAATATTCAGAGTGTCACCACATAACTGTTGTCGAGCTGATGCTGCCATTAAGTTGACTGAACTATTTCTTCAGCTAGATAATGGTCTCAAATAAACGTTTTCAAAAAGATAATGATATTTTAATACCTTGGAAAAATAAGATTAAATGATAATTTAATGAAAAATTCCTCAAGTCGTTTGTCATTAATGACGATCTTTTCAGGGCCTGCACAAAAATTGTTAACATTTAAACAATACTTAATGCATATTGGGAAACACAAAGTAATGGCAGGGACAGGTGTGAGAGAATTTCAATATAGGATTTTTGTGAACCCGCCAACCCGCTTGTAGAGATGATCAAAAATATACTAAGTGTAGAGGAATGGTCGGTCTTACTCGCGTGCATGAAAAATGGAATACTTTGGAGTCTAGCACCCACGACGAGGCTAAAGGTTAAGTGATGGTTGAAATGTAAATCACGGAAGTTGAAGTGAAAAGTGAGGATCACGAAAAAAGGAGAGCAAATGTTTGAGCCCGCAAACCCGTGAATTTGAAGAAAAAATCAAAGTGTTGAAACAAACTTGTGCATGAGTAAGTGGATGGAAGTGAGACAACCCGCGAACTAAAATATGGCTAAGTATAATAGCCCAGAAAGGGAAAAAAGAAGGGATAAAAGGAAATGGGAAGAAGGGAAGGTATAGAAGGGGGGGAATAAAAGGAGTAAAGAAGTGGGGAAAATAGATTGTGGAAGGGAAAAATGGAAGCACAAAATGGTCTCAACACTACCTTAGCTTACAAATTAATATCCTCTAGATATATTACATTCATGGCTAGTCTAATAGTTTGGTGGTTAGAATGTTAGTGGGTTAAGGGTTAGTTAATTAGGGGGTTAGTGAAATCAGTGGGTTAGGATTTAGTGATTAGTGGATTTAGATGTTATTGGATCTAGGGTTAACTGTTATTGGGTTAGGGAATAATGGTTCTTGGCTCAAGGGTTAAGGTGTGGGGGTTTTTAGGTTAAGGGTTAATGGTTAGTGAATTGGGGGCTAATGGTTATTGGATGACTCAATTAGGGGTTGGTGGGTTAAGGGTTAATGAAATGAGTGTAATGGTTAGTGGATTAAGGTTTAATGGGTTAAGGGTTTGCGAATTACGAGGGTGGTGGATGGGGTTAGTGGGTTACGGCTAATGGAGAGGCTTAAAGGTTAGTGATTGGGATTTTTCTAATTTCAAAAAACATTTCCACCTTCTTTCTCCTTGTAACCCCCCTTATACTAACCTCTCTAAACACACTAAGAACCCTTATAMCTCTCTAGACACACCAAGAACCTTTATCAACCTTGCATATCCTTAATTAAACTCTTTCCAAATCCACTTAGTCCTTATTTTATGCAAAGCTTCATCATATTATAACTTTTTTTTTACCTTCACCCTAAAACATCGAGTCTTGCCCCATGGTTTGTCTCTCAATTTGTAAAGAGGTGGGGGCACACAATGACTTCACGGGCCACTTATTTTTGTCTCTCATTCTCATCAACAACATTTTTAAAAGGAGCCTAATTTATCATCAATGCATTGTTTTGCAAAATATGTAATATTAAGTCAATGGTATTGGACGATAGTATAAATTAAAGGAGGAATACAATCATTAATGAAAGGTCAAAATTATGATAATAGACTTGTGTTGTCTAACTGTTCTATGAAATGACTTTTTTTCGTTGGAATCCAGTGACATAAATCTGCTCGAAATCACTATTTTTGTTGTTAAAAATCCATTTTTGAATGCAAAAATGGATTCAACATGATGAAAAACCCTTGGAGCACTTAGATTATACAGAAATAATCACTCAAATTTGTGGATCTAACAATTTCTTGCCGAATTTTAGGCAAATGTCCCTTGAAAAAATCGTCGGATAAAAATAATTTCGTAGGATGTTTAGACTACGATGTGATAATGTGGTTACATTATTAAAATTAGACACCATCATAATTATATATTGATCTAAAGTGGCGACATAGGGAAGGTTCTTTCTCAAAACGTGATTGATTTGTCCCCCATATTCTCTAGTGATAACGTACATCCTTTGTCAAACATGGCATTTATGTAGCAACGACGTAGGATTATTATATATTCATCTAAAATGGCGACATGGGGAAGGTTGTTTCTTAAGACGTGATTAAGTGGGTTTTTCGTATTTTTATTTATTATTGTTTAATAATGGATCTTTTTTTATGTCTTGGGTTCATAGTTCAGGTAGTTGGGTAGCATGCTTGTTATCCTTTCCACCTGTGTTTGATTCTCTCAAAGTGGGCATGTTGGCTTCTTGTGATAAGGCTAGAAGGGTAGATGGCCCTTGGGATAGAAATCCACTCCAATGGGCTTCTAGATGCCTCGGCCCTTCGAATGCAGGTTGACACATCATCGTTATTCAAGGAAAACTAGGCCACCTAAAATGAATTGTTGGTGGTCCATAAGGGGGAGGACTTCAAGAGTAACTCCTACAAGATGTTTGTGGGTCTTGAGTTGTTAACTTATTTCCTTACATCCAAGGAAGACAAAAACTCGCCAATTAAAAGTAGTTTTAGGTCTTACTCTAAGATGAGATTATTGTTATGATAAGGAGATTTACTTCTTTATTTTTGAATTTGTAAATTTTTGTCAATCTTAAGTCTACTAAAATGTTTTATTATTCTTTTTTTTTTTAACTTTGCAAGAAATTTTAAAAGACACATCTTTACTAAGATATTTTTAAAGATTAAATTTCACATTTAAATTTAGTGTTTTAGGTAATTATTTCAATTCAAAAAAATCATACATATAGATATATACAATTTAGAGATATATACATATATAGAGGTATATTTTATTAAAAATATACAATTTATTATTAAACTTGAAATTTTTTACTAAGTAAATTTGAAGTAAAAGATTGACTACTTTTAAAAAAGAAATTACTAATTAATAAATATATATTTTTTTTTTAAATATTGACAATTGATCAATTTTATACATTAAATATCGTCTAAGTAAATAAGGTCATGTTTAATCAATTTTGTCAACAAGTGACATTATCCTTTATCGAACCCAACCTTAATTCTTAAAAAAACAAAAAACAAATTGGAACCCAAAACTAAAATACTCAATAAACACCAATAAACCAAAACACAAAATCTAATTATTTAAAAATCTATATAAATATAGATTATAAATGAAAAATATATCAATCCTTTTTATAATGCTAAAATGAATACCGATGATAAAGGAGAACCATGGTTAGATATACGGTATTACACATGGATTCTAATTGTAACTTCTTTTGAATATACATCTCTTTTACTTACCAAAAAAGAAACAACATGATCCCAATAATGAGTGATGTGACATGAAAATAATTATAATATATTATATACACCTATTTTACTTACCAAAAAAGCAACCATCATGTTTACATGATCTCAGTGTTGGACATGAAAATAATTATAATACATTATCAAACACTTTTACTTACCCAAAAAAGTGAGCATAAGGAATACATGATCTCAATATTGCTAATGATGTCTCTCAACAATATGATGCAAGCCAATTATTATTCTAGTATTTATTTATTTTAATTTTTGGTTTTATATATATATATAATTTTTTAAATTTGAACTGAAAAATACTTCATAATATATATATAAAATTTGAACTAAAAAATACTTCATAATTTAAAATTATGGATTAATTTTAATAGTCTAACTTTAAGTCCATCTACATTTACCTATGGGTTTAGAAATGAAAAGTGTCACCTATTTCTAAGTCAGTGACAACCAACTTTTATAGCACAATCTTCATATCATTCTACTATTTTTAATTTAAAATTTAAAAAATTGAAAAATAATAATTAAATTATAATGTATAATTTTGTAGACAAATAATCATTCTTTTATTTATTGATATTTTTTCAATAATAAATACTTTACTAATAAATTTTATTTTTTATTAGCAATAAATATAAAATATCAACTTTTTAATAATTAAACTTAAATCAAAAGTTTTAATAGAAATCCATCTTAAAGTATATTAAAGAAGATATTTATCATTATTTTTTTTTATTTTTTTTTTATGTTTTTCCATAATTTTTTTGAAATTATTTAAATTCATAGTATTTTGGGGGGCTAGAAATTGTAGTACCTTCTATTACATGAAAATAACGAGTAAATAGCATTTACCAGAGCTATCAAAATAGGAAACTAACTCTGGTATTATAATAATAATAATAATAATAATCTATTTTTAATATCTATTTTTAAGGTCATGGCCAAGCCAGCACACCAAATTGGTGTATGAGACCCCCTTGTTTGTGGGACAAGGGACCCCCCTTCGCCTAGCGATTTGACTGGTAAAGTCTACGAAGGTATACATACCCTACCCCCCTCTGGATTTGAACCTGTGACCTCTTAAGAGGAAACACATGTTCTTAACCATTAGGCCCACTCAAATATGTATTTCAAGCATAAATTTAGATTATATCCATGGATATATATTTTTGAACTTTGTATTAAAATTAAAACACAAATGAAATAATGTTATAATCATTTTGGATATAAATTGTATTTTTTTTTTAGTAAATTATTTGTATTACCTTATGATATCAAATTCATAATATATTTGGTCCCTAACATGTAGTGTACCAAGTGTGGAAACCATGCTAGTATAAGAGCCATATGCCATCGTCTAACATAAGCCAAAAATGCATAGTTGATGGAGCTTATTATCAAAAGTAAGACTTGCCATCCAAAATGTTTTCTACCTATCATGTCTAAGAAGATCCTGAAATTAAAAAAGTACATCAAACAAAATCACATTCTTGGATTGTGCTCGTTGCTTCCATTGTCAGAGTGAGTGTGCCACGGCGCAATGAAAGGGTTAGGTTGACGACAAGCTGAGTAGTGTCGGTTGTTGGAAGAGCCAGAGACAGTGTCCATGAAAGTGTCCAAGTGTCGATTGAGAAGATCCACGCCAAAGAGTAATTCAACCACATATTGTTTGAGTTCGAACACCAACTGGATTTGTTCATCAAGGAGGCCAGGGAAAGGAGGGGCCTCACCTGGCTGATGTGAAATCGGAATATCCTCCAGAGCTTGAAAGGATTCATCTGTTGGTTTTGCGTCATTATCCATTGGGTTGTATTCCTCATTGGGCGAGTCCCTACGAATATCAGCATCCCTAACTCTCCTGAGTGGAGACAGAGGGTCAGGGGAAGGAGGAAAGGAAACCAAGAGGTGGGGGTCAAGAGGTGTTTCCATGCAGGGTTCTTCCTCCACAATGACAGACCCCCAATCTTCTAATGAGGCAATAGAGTCGGCAGTGGGATCATCATTAGGAGGAGGGGACAAAGAGATAGAGGAAGAGCAGGTGTGAGGAGGGTGGGGGGGACGTCCATGACTGGCTAAAAAACTATAGTAGGTAGGGAATTTGCGAGACCGTCCTCGTTCTCAAGGCATGATGCAAAGGGAAAGACTGCAGAAAAAGTTAAGGGTCTGCGTAGAGATAAATACCAACAGAACGAAGGCTAGGGACAGAGTTGAAAGAGAAGTCATGATAGAAGGAACATAGCGGAAATGGGAAGTAATAATATTACCATTCCTGGAGTCCTCCATTAATGTCAAATTAACCACCTTCCTTTTGCGTCACGCGATCCATCCACTATAGCCATTGAAAGGATTGTGAGCTTTAATTCCCACCCTGTAAGAACACCAATGAACTAGAATGCCATCACACAAAACCCCTTCGAGAGTGCATTGAGAATTGAGAAGGCAGCGACCAAATGTGTTGTTTTAAATTGCATGCTTATACACCTGTCACCCCAAGTTGGAGATATAAATTGTGTTAATGTTTAGAAATGTTCAAAAAATTTAAGTGGAAACCCCACTCATTATTAGTGGATTCAAATAAAATTATCTCAAAATAGATAAGAGTGAAGTAATAAATTAAATAGATTTGGAGAGAGAGTGTCATTTAGTTAATTAAATCAAATAATAATAATAAAAGAAAAGAGTTGAATTTGACAAGGAAAAAGATTAAGGAACAAAAGTAAAAATTCAACTAATAAAAGTAACAAGAACAAAAGTAAAAATTAAATTAATAAAAATTAAGTAATAAATATTTTCTACAGAGATTAAGGAATATACATATAAAAGATGAAAAATAAATAAATAAATTATAAATATTAAAATAATTTAATATCAACCAAAGAAAACAAATAAATAAATGTAAATTAAAACCTAAATGAGAATAAAAAAAGAAATTAAATAAAAATAATAAAACCAAAATTAATAAATTAATCAACCATTAAAAAAAATAACAATAATGAAAAAAGCTCTTAAATTAAGGCTTTTAAATAAATAAATTATAAATATTAGAATAATTTAATATCAACTAAAGCAAACAAATAAATAATGTAAACTAGGACCCAAATGAGAATAAAATAAAAGAGATTAATTAAAAATAATAAAACCAAAATTAATAAATTAATCAACCATTAAAAAGAAAAGTAACAGTAATGAAAAAGGCTCTTAAATTATAAGAAAAATAATGTAAATAAATAAACATATAATAAATTATCTACAATAAAGAGAAGGGAAATAATTGGTAGTTGATTAAAGAAAACAATAAATCAATCTAAATAAAAAAAAATCCAGGGAATAAACTGGGATATGAGGGATGAGATCTATAAAGATTAGAATATTTGCACAATATACAATGATAGGGCCCTCAATAAGAGGAGGGGTGTTGGTGGACAAACTGGCCCCGTGAGGGATGAGATCTATAAAGATTAGAATATTTGCACAATATACAATGATAGGGCCCTCAATAAGAGGAGGGGTGTTGGTGGACAAACTGGCCCCGTGAGGTGCTGAGGTGCTGCAACTGTGATGAGATAAGTCATATAGAGGAGGGGGTGTTGGGGTTAATGACAAAGATAATGGATAATGGGTTTTTTTTAAATGATTAAGTTTTTAACCATCTTCCCAATTAATATTGTTAAGGTGTTTATGAATTTCAAGGGTTTCCCTATTGATAGATGATGAGTAGTATGAGCTGGCACAAAGATTTTAATTTGATTAAAGTGGATAAGGTGTTTGGTATTATAAGAATGCTTAGCAATGGCATGTTTATTGAGGCAATTATGGAAAATATCGGCGATATCTTCTTTGAGACATGTTTTAGAATGATCTTTTGGTTTGGTCAACGTAGGATTTTTCACGTGAGTAGAGAATCTAGTAAACACCTTGAGAAAAAAGAGGGTTAGATTTATCTTTGATGCTTCTAAATTATTTCTTTAGGGTTTTATGAGGTTTGAACATAGTTTTGATATTATTCTTGGCTAAGATCTTGAAAATATGATCAGTGATTCTATGAATTTAAGGAAGTGGAATTTGGCCTTGAGAGAAGAGGTGAGAAGGGGGTCTTAGCTTTTAGATGGAGGATGGAGAAGAAATCTTTGTTGATTTAGGAAATATAATAGTCATTAGCTTGGAGAGCATTGGTGAGGATGAATCTTTCTTTATCTAGGTGTTGAGAGGTGGAAATTTGAATGGCTCTGAATATAAGAGTTTTAAGAACATCATATTTTTCAACTAGATGGTGATGGGAATGGGCATGAGGATATCTATCAATATGAGTCTTTTTCTATAGATTTGGTAGGAGACAAAGGTGTCATGGACTAATTGAAACCAACATTTAGGTTTGAGATGGAAATTGTTGAGGACTAAAATTTCAAAGTATTCCATGTAAATGTTTGCTACAATGAGAATTTAGGATGTTCTCATTGTTGTAGCTTCGATTTGTTCATAGAATTTATTTTTGAAACGAAATAAGGTAGAAGTGAGACAACTTAATTAGAATCAAGGTCTCAGGGTCAACAAACTTAGAAATGAGTTCAAGGGCTACTGGAACTGGGATTTTTGTGAAAAGGGAAATGACATATAAACTAACCATTAGGTTTTGTTCATCAAGATGGAGATCGTGAAATTTTCAGATGAATTCAATCAAGGAAGGGGTTTGACCTATAAAAGGTTGAAGTTTCTTGGCTAAGAATCAGGCTAAAGCATAAGTAGGCAAACCAACAGTGCTTAGGTCTTAAAGGGTTGTATTTTTTTTTGAATCTTAGGTTGGACATATATTTTGGGGAGTTGAGGGTTATGAGGAATTAACCACATTTTTATAGAGGGATAGAGAGGAGAATCCATATCCTTGGTGACCATGTTGGTGATTTGGTTGATGTGGAAGCCTCAAGAGTCCTCTGAAAACATTCCATAAGTCATAGATAAAGGGACCATTTCACATGAAGTGGCTCCATATTTCATAGGGATAACAAAAAAATGCCAAGTGTCTACAACTCTAGTAAAGACACTCTCCAAAAAACTATTTGATCAAATTATATAATAATAAAATATCCTTAGGAGGGATGGACCCTTGAAATGTGTGCAAGGAGGAGGCTTTGGAACCACTAAAATAATTCTCCAAAGGTGGGCACCCTTGATAAAGGTGAAAATGGTAGTTATGCCTCCACAAGATTCCCAAGATGTAATGAATAAGGTAGCACTCCACTAGACAAGAGAATTAACAACCTAGAGATTCCCAAAATGTGTTAAAATATCAAGATCATGTAGGGATTTCTCTCCAATGCATAACCTACTTCCCAAAAATATGGATCTTATGAATAGGTGTTCAATAGTGGTCCCTTTCATTGTTACAACCCCCTCAAGGTGGGCGGCCTCAATAATCATGTAAAGAGTGTTGGTTGGTTTTCATATTAACCATATCTCCTCCAAGAAATTCAAATGGAAGTGGATCATTCTAGATAAATGTGTATGGGAGGTGGAGTGATCCTCATAAGATAAGCATGGATATTCAAAACCACATTCCACATGACATGAATCCACATGTAATGCCACCAAACATCCTCAAATGAAGGGACAAAAGTGGAACACCCTAGGAATATGTGCAACATAAGTGGAGAGTTCCATTAAACAAGTGTGAAAAACCTAATTCCATGTGCTACAACTTGAAATCATGTATACCATAAAGGCATGTTATGGCATGTGTGAATGCATCCAAGTATCAAATAAACCATAAATATGTCAAGTGATCCACCCAATGTGAACATATGGTGGTCAAAGGATATTCCTCTCCTCCAATGCCCTATCAAACCAAATCCCCTCCTTGTGATGCGACAATGCAATATCAAATGTGAGCAAAGAAGACAAGGCACTCATCTATATCTCTCTCTTGGTGATGTTGCATGCCTCCACATACGTGCCCATGCCTAGGGAAATGTTGCATGTCTCTCCATTGAACCATCATGCATGCATTGTGAATGAAGGATCCGAAGGTGCAACATGTGCTATTTTGCAAAAGACATTAAGAGTGTCAATTAATGGTTATCAAACCAACATCCTTTATATGCAACTTACTTGTGCAAAGCCTTCAATGTTGATCAATGTCTCATACAAGATAAGGGATAACACCTTATTGCTATTTTTCCAATAATAAGTACTTTGCAACAAAATTTTACCCTCGATGCATTAACAACAAACATGGAGTATCAACTTTTTGGTATGCACAAGGCCTTTTAAAAAATCTATATCTTATATAAAAAAACACAATTAATATAAATCAAAGACCTTGATAGTAGATCCGGTCATTTCATTTTAGAGTACATCTAACAAGATGTTTATCATTGCCATTTTCTTTTTCTTTCATAAATTTTCGTTATAGTTATTTAAAAGACTCCATGTTTAGTTCAACTTTTTATTATCCCATGCCAACTCTTCCTAGTCACTCTTATAACTCATTATCTTCTCACTTTCCTATCTCCATGTGATTAGTAATAAGCACTCTCACTTTCCTATCTCCATGTGATTGGTAATAAGCACTTATTAAGAGGTTCTTGCATCATTTTTAAAAGTTATATAGTTATTTAAAAGACTCCATCTTTGGTTCAACTTTTTATTATCCCATCCCAACTCTTCCTACTCACTCTTATAGCTCATTATCTTCTCATCTTCTCACTCTTATAGCTCATTATCTTCTCACTTTCCTATCTCCATTGATTAATTATTATCCCATGCCAACTCTTCCTACTCACTCTTATAGCTCATTATCTTCTCACTTTCCTATCTCCATTGATTGATAATAAGCACTCATTAAGAGGTTCTTGCATAATTTTTAGAAGTGTTGTAATGGAAGACTATAAATATAAATAATCTTTACAAGAAATATGATGCATGTCATCCGTGAGATTTGAACATAAATTCCATTCAAAAGAACCCAACACTTTCACCAAATTACCTTTCCTAAACATGGGTTTCATTAATGCATATATATTAAAAAAGATATGATCTTTTATTAAAAAGTCAAACATGGCACTATGTAGCCACGTTAACTTACTTGTCAAAATATGATTGAGTCGTCCCTATTCTGTCTCATGATTATTCTCTAATGATGGATCCTTTTCGTTTCTTTTGAAGATTTATTACTTATAAAGTAGAGTAATTATTGATTTAAAAAACACACAAGTATGTTACAAATTTATAATACAACACATTCAATATCGAATGAATGGTTGTAGAGGGTGGTTTCAAATGATTATTGTTATGATTAGGAGACTTGCCTTTTTGTCTTTTGAATTTGTAAGTTTTTGTTAGTTTTGAGTTGAGAAGTGGAGATGTGGGGGTTTTAGTAAATTTGGAGGGAAGTTTAGAAATATAGTTTGTTTGGGGTTTTGGAAAAATTATTAACAATCAAGAAAAAGTTTATGTTTTATGTGGGTGTTTACTCTTATTAAAAGAAGCTAGATTAAAATCTTTGATAGTTATAGGAGATTCAAGTATAAATATAATGGTCTCGAAATCAACTCCAATTGATAACAATTTGGCCTTAATCACATCCCAAATTTAAAAAGAGATTAACGCTCTCCATATGGTCTCATTTTTTCCAGTATTACAAAAATTAAATCCCTAGGAAAATTCTTTGGCTCATAAAGGGGTTACATTCAATCTTGGTGTACTCCAGAAAAATGAGGGGTGGAGATACCACCCAACTCCTTAAACTTTCTAAGGTTGGAAATGAGAGATCACAATATTGTAATTAATAGCCATATGTCACTCAATCAATACCAACAATTTACAAGCAAGGAGCTTGGGCTTGAAAGGACAAACCTTCCCCTCATTCGCATCTCGACATTGACTTGGCTCTAAGATATGAACTCCTCAAAAAAGGAATGAATCAACAAGTGATCTAGGTGGATATTGGTGGCCACCCACTTGTTCCAAATTCCAACTGGCTCATTTGGACAGTTTTCAGTTCAACATGTTTCTCTGTAATGGGGACATTTCTTTGTAATTATGGGTTATGCACTTACATGGTTGTCCTGAAGCCCTACACAACATCCAGGTGGATATTGGTGGTCGCCCACCCGTTCCAACTGACTTAGTTTGGAATTTTTCATGTAAGGGTACATCTTTTTGTACTTCCAGGGCCGTTTTGGGGTTCTAAACAGTGTTTTATTGGCTTTCCACAATCAAATTGTAGACAGAGTGAGAGTTTGATAGCATAATGCGTAGTTCTCAAAAATACCTTTCCAACGAGCTATCACATGCCTAAAATGAAGATCGTATACAAAATTTACGACCTCGGGAAGTTAATGTACTAACTTACCCCAACGGGGTCCACATGACTTTTGGCGCTTCATATCCTAGGGTTAGGTTTTTGGATGTCTAGGGATTTTACATTCATGTTTATCATAAAACATCTTTCATAGCCTCATTTTAATGATCTTCTTGCGAATGAGCGTAGTCGTCACATCTCCTCTCAGAGATAACGCTACCACCATTTTAGCGAGTTTGGCACTCTGTATTTTTACAGTCTCTGTACATTTATTTCATTAATATAAATCATGTATTGTTGTATCTCTATGTTTTTGGAAATATTTATGGGTATTTCACTATAATATCTCTACTTTCATTTCGTTCTGAAATAATCTGGATCAGTGGTATCAGAGTAGGTTGCTCTTGATCGATTTTTAGTGCATGTCCCCAATGAGGTCCAAGTATAGAAAGTTGGGTCTCAAGCTTCTCTCTCTTAAGGACAATTTCTCTCGCACGCCCAAGAAACCCTCTATGGCAGTAGAAAATAAAAACGACGAAGCAAAGATTCTATTAACATGTTGCTTAAGCAATCTCTCGCGTGATAGAGGGGAGAAATGATGGAGCATTTTCCCCACATCCTTCAACACCTGTTGATAACAACATGCACATATTCATCAAGCGACCACTTTGGAGGAACCTCTCCATTCAAGGTACAAGTTAATTTTAATATTCCCGTATTTGAAGGTCATATAGATGCATATGCCTTAGAAAAATGGTTAAATATGATAGAAGGTTATTTCTCCGTTCACAATTTTTCCGACAGGGAAAAGATCACCTTCGCACTCCTCAAGGTTCTTCCCCATGTCAAACATTGGTGAGAAACTTACTGGGAGAAAATTTCCATAGAGGAATCTGGAATATATGGGGTCGACCTCACTTGGGATTTTTTTGTGGATGCGGTCAAGGAACAATACTACCATGTTGATAACTAAGACCAATACATGAGATGGACCACACTGCGGCAAGAGAAGAGACAAACAATTTTGGAGTTCACAAATATTTTTCATACCCTGCACACCAAGATGGGTATCAAAGACTCTAAGTGGCATCAATATGTTGCCTATCAATATGATGTCAAAATCGAGCAAAATTTAGACACCAGAATAAATGGGAGTTCAGGTTTGCAAATCTGCAACAACCAAATCATGGCAAAGACGACCCTAACCAACAACTTCCTAAAAACCAGTCCAAGACACGGGAAAATAAGGGTAAAGGAAAGACAAATAATGACACTGGGAAGTGGTGCGACTTCCACAAAATCCCCTAGCACAATACCGATGAATGTCGCTCGAAACAGTCATTGATGGTCAAGGTAAAAGACAAGGACTTGAACCCTGATTTGGAATCTGATCTAGAAAATATTGAAAACATGCAGATCATTGATGCAGACCCAACTGTTAGTGCCGTGACCGCAACAATTCAACCAGAAGGACTAGTATATCCCAAAGAGGGGG
>SNQJ01S0004753.1:67496-96080 GCA_010110895.2 Picea sitchensis
TTATTTATTATATTTTTCAATAATAAATACTTTACCAATAAATTTTATTTTTTATTAACAATAAATATAAAATATCAACTTTTTATAATTAAACTTAAATCAAAAGTTTTAAAAGAAATCCATCTTAAAGTGTATTTAAGAAGATATTTATCATTTTTTTTTATTATATTTTTTCAATAATAAATACTTTACCAATAAATTTTATTTTTTTATTAGCAATAAATATAAAATATCAACTTTTTGATAATTAAACTTAAATCAAAAGTTTTAAAAGAAATCCATCTTAAAGTATATTTAAGAAGATATTTATCATTTTTTATTTTTTTTTATGTTTTTCCATAATTTTTTTGTGAAATTATTTAGATTCATAGTATTTTTGGGGGGCTAGAAATTGTAGTACCTTCTATTACTTGAGAATAACGAGTACATAGCATTTAATAGAGCTGCCAAAATAGGAAACCAACTCTGGTATTAATATGTATTACAAGCATAAATTTAGATTATATATGTGGATATATATTTTTGAAATTTGTATTAAAATTAAAACACAAATGAAATAATGTTATAATCATTTTGGATATAAATTGTGTTTTTTTTTTTAGTAAAATATTTGTATTACCTTATGATATCAAATTCATAATCTATTTGGTCCCTAACATGTGGTGTACCAAGTGTGGAAACCATGCTAGTATAAGAGCCATATGTCATCGTCTAACAGAAGCCAAAAATGCATAGTTGATGGAGCTTATTATCAAAAGTAAGACTTGCCATCCAAAATGTTTTCTACCTATCATGTCTAAGAAGATATTGAAATTAAAAAAGTACTTCAAGCAAAATCACATTCTTGGATTGTGCTCGTTGCTTCCATTGTCGGAGTGAGTGTGCCAAGGCGCAATGAAAGGGTTAGGTTGACGACAAGCTGAGTAGTGTCGGTTGTTGGAAGAGCCGGAGACAGTGTCCATGAAAGTGTCCAAGTGTCGATTGAGAAGATCCACGCCAAAGAGTAATTCAACCACATATTGTCTGAGTTCGAACACCAACTTGATTTGTTCATCAAGGAGGCTAGGCGAGGAGGGGCCTCATCTGGCTGATGTGAAATCGGAATATCCTCTAGAGCTTGAAAGGATTCATTTGTTGGTTTTGTCTCATTATCCATTGGGTTGTATTCCTCATTGGGCGAGTCCCTATGAATATCAGCATCCCTAACTCTCTTGGGTGGAGACAGAGGGTCGGGGGAAGGAGGAAAGGAATCAAGAGGTGGGGGTCAAGAGGTGTTTCCATGCAGGGTTCTTCTTCCACAATGACAGACCCCCAATCTTCTCACGAGGCAAGAGAGTCGGCGGTGGGATCATCATTAGGAGGAGGGGACAAAGAGATAGAGGAAGAGCGGGTGTGAGGAGGGTGGGGGGGACGCCCACGACTAGCTAAAAAACTATAGTAGGCAGGGAATTTGCAAGACCGTCCTCGTTCTCAAGGCATGATGCAAAGGGAAAGACTGCATAAAAAGTTAAGGGTCTGCATAGAGCTAAATACCAATAGAACGAAGGCCAGGGACAGAGCTAAAAGAGAAGTCATGATAGAAGTAACATAGCGGAAATGGGAAGTAATAATATTACCATTCCCGGAGTCCTCCATTAATGTCGAATTAACCACCTTCCTTTTGCGTCACGCAATCCATCCAATGCAACCATTGAAAGGATTGTGAGCTTTAATTCCCACCCTGTAAGAACACCAATAAACTAGAATGCCATCACACATAACCCCCTCGAGAGTGCACTGAGAATTGAGGAGGCGGTGACCAAATGTGTTGTCTTAAATTGCATGCTTATACACCTGTCACCCCATCTTAGGGATATAAATTGTGTTAATGTTTAGAAATGTTAAAAAAAAAAAGTGAAGACTCCACTCATTATTAGTGGATTCAAATAAAGTTATTTTAAAATAGATAAGAGTGAAGTAATAAATTAAATAGATTTGGAGAGAGTGTGTTATTTAGTTAATTAAATCAAATAATAATAATAAAAGAAAAGAGTTGAATTGCAAAAAAAAATTCAACTAATACAGATTAAGGAACAAAAGTAAAAATTCAACTAATAAAGATTAAGTAACAAAAGTAAAAATTAAATTAATATAAATTAAGTAATAAATATTTTCCATGGAGATTAAGGAATATACATATAAAAAATGAAAAATAAATTATAAATATTAGAATAATTTAATATCAACCAAAAAACAAATAAATAAATGTAAACTAGGACCCAAATGAGAATAAAAAAAAAATTAAGTAAAAAAATAACAATAATGAAAAAGGCTCTTAAATTAAAGCTTTTAAATAAATAAATTATAAATATTAGAATAATTTAATATCAACTAAAGCAAACAAATAAATAAATGTAAACTAGGGCTCAAATGAGAATAAAATAAAAGAGATTAAGTAAAAATAATAAAACCAAAATAAATAAATTAATCAACCATTAAAAAGAAAAAAGAAAAGTAACAGTAATGAAAAAGGTTCTTAAATTATAAGAAAAATAATGTGAATAAATAAACAAATAAACATATAATAAATTATTTACAATAAAAAGAAGGAAATAATTGGTAGTTGATTAAAGAAAATAATAAATCAATCTAAATAAAGAAGATCCAGGGAATAAAATGGGATATGAGGAATGAGATATATAAAGATTAGAATATTTGCACAATATACAATGATAGGGCCCTCAATAAGAGGAGGGGTGTTGGTGGATAAATTGGCCTGTGAGGTGTTACAATTGTGATGAGATAGGTCATATAGAGGAGGGGGTGTTGGGGTTAATGACAAAGATAATGGATAATGGTTTTTTTTAAATGATTAAGTTTTTTGGCTAAGAATTAGGCTAAAGCATAGGTAGGCAAACCAACAGTGCTTAGGTTTTAAAGGGTTGTATTTTTTTGTGAATCTTAGGTTGGACATATATTTTGGGGAGTTGAGGGTTATGAGGAGTTGACCACATTTTTATAGAGGGATAGAGAGGAGAAGCCATATCCTTGGTGACCATGTTGGTGATTTGGTTGATGTGGAAGCCTCAAGAGTCCTCTGAAAACATTCCATCAAGTCATAGATAAAGGGACCATTTCACATGAAGTGGCTCCATATTTCATAAGGATAACAGAAAAATGGCAAGTGTCTACAACTCTAGTAAAGACACTCTCCAAAAAACTATTTGATCAAATTATATAATAATAAAATATCCTTAGGAGGGATGGACCCTTGAAATGTGTGCAAGGAGGAGGCTTTGGAACCACTAAAATAATTATCCAAAGGTGGGCACCCTTGATAAAGGTGAAAATGGTAGTTATGCCTCCACGAGAGTCCCAAGATGTAATGAATAAGGTAGCACTCCACTAGACAAGAGAATTGACAACCTAGAGATTCCCAAAATGTGTTAAAATATCAAGATCATGTAGGGAATTCTCTCCAATGCATAACCTACTTCCCAAAAATATGGATCTCATGAATAGGTGTTCAATAGTGGTCCATGGTCCATTTCATTGTTACAACCCCCTCAAGGTGGGCAGCCTCAATAATCATGTAAAGAGTGTTGGTTGGTTTGCATATTAACCATATCTCCTCCAAGAAAGTCAAATGGAAGTGGATCATTCTAGATAAATGTGTATGGGAGGTGGAGTGATCCTCATAAGATAAGCATGGATATTCAAAACCACATTCCACATGACATGAATCCACATGTAATGCCACCAAACATCCTCAAATGAAGGGACAAAAGTGGAACACCCTAGGAATATGTGCAACATAAGTGGAGAGTTCCATTAAACAAGTGTGAAAAACCTAATTCCATGTGCTACAACTTGAAATCATGTATACCATAAAGGCATGTTATGGCATGTGTGAATGCATCCAAGTATCAAATAAACCATAAATATGTCAAGTGATCCACCCAATGTGAACATATGGTGGTCAAAGGATATTCCTCTCCTCCAATGCCCTATCAAACCAAATCCCCTCCTTGTGATGCGACAATGCAATATCAAATGTGAGCAAAGAAGACAAGGCACTCATCTATATCTCTCTCTTGGTGATGTTGCATGCCTCCACATACGTGCCCATGCCTAGGGAAATGTTGCATGTCTCTCCATTGAACCATCATGCATGCATTGTGAATGAAGGATCCGAAGGTGCAACATGTGCTATTTTGCAAAAGACATTAAGAGTGTCAATTAATGGTTATCAAACCAACATCCTTTATATGCAACTTACTTGTGCAAAGCCTTCAATGTTGATCAATGTCTCATACAAGATAAGGGATAACACCTTATTGCTATTTTTCCAATAATAAGTACTTTGCAACAAAATTTTACCCTCGATGCATTAACAACAAACATGGAGTATCAACTTTTTGGTATGCACAAGGCCTTTTAAAAAATCTATATCTTATATAAAAAACACAATTAACCTAAATCAAAGACCTTGATAGTAGATCTGGTCATTTCGTTTTAGAGTACATCTAACAAGATGTTTATCATTGCCATTTTCTTTTTCTTTCATAAATTTTCATTATAGTTATTTAAAAGACTTCATGTTTGGTTCAACTTTTTATTATCTCATGCCAACTCTTCCTAGTTACTCTTATAGCTCATTATCTTCTCACTTTCCTATCTCCATGTGATTGGTAATAAGCACTCTTTCCTATCTCCATGTGATTGGTAATAAGCACTTATTAGGAAGTTCTTGCATCATTTTAGAAGTTATATAGTTATTTAAAAAACTCCATCTTTGGTTCAACTTTTTATTATCCCATGCCAACTCTTCCTACTCACTCTTATAGCTCATTATCTTCTCACTTTCCTATCTCCATTGATTGATAATAAGCCCTCATTAGGAGGTTCTTGCATCATTTTTAGAAAGTGTTGTAATGAAAGACTATACATATAAATATCTTCTCACTTTCCTATCTCCATTGATTGATAATAAGCACTCATTAGGAGGTTCTTGCGTCATTTTTAGAAAGTGTTGTAATGGAAGACTATACATATAAATAATGTTTACAAGAAATATGATGCATGTCATCCCTGAGCTTTGAAATTCCCTTCAAAAGAACCCAACACTTTCACCAAATTACCTTTCCCAGACACGGGTTTCATTAATGCATATATATATTTAAAAAGATATGATCTTTTATTAAAAAGTCAAACATGGCACTATGTAGCCACGTTAACTTTTAATTGAGTCGTCCCTATTCTGTCTCATGATTATTATCTAATGATGGATCCTTTAATTTCTTTTGAAGATTTATTACTTATAAAGTAGAGTAATTATTGATTTTAAAAACACACAAGTATGTTACAAATTTATAATACAACACATTCAATATCGAATGAATGGTTGTAGAGGGTGGTTTCAAATGATTATTGTTATGATTAGGAGACTTGCCTTTTTGTCTTTTGAATTTGTAAGTTTTTGTTATTTTTGAGTTGAGTATCAAGTGGAGATGTGGGGTTTTACTAAATTTGGAGGGAAGTTTAGAAATATAGTTTGTTTGGGATTTTGGAAAAACTATTAACAATCAAGTAAAAGTTCATGTTTTATGTGGGTGTTTACTCTTAGTAAAAGAAGTCAGATTAAAATCTTTGATAGTTATAGGAGATTCGAGTATAGATATAATGGTTTTGAAATCAACTCTAACTGATAACAATTTGGCCTTAATCACAAGAGATTAACGCTTTCTATACGGTCTCATTTTTTCAAGTATTACAAGAATTAAATCTCTGGGAAGATTCTTTGGCTCATAAAGGGGTTACATTCAATCTTGGTGTACTCCAGAAAAATGAGGGGTGGAGATACCACCCAACTCCTTAAACTTTCTAAGGTTGGAAATGAGGGATCACAATATTGTAATTAATAGCCATATGTCATTCAATCAATACCAACAATTTACAAGCAAGGAGCTTGGGCTTGAAAGGACAAACCATCCCCTCATTCGCAACTCGACATTAACTTGGCTCTAGGATATGAACTCCTCAAAAAAGGAATGAATCAACAAGTGATCTAGGTGGATATTGGTGGCCACCCACCTGTTCCAAATTCCAACTGGCTCATTTGGACAGTTTTCAATTCAACATGTTTCTCTGTAATGGAGACATTTCTTTGTAATTATGGGTTCTGCACTTACAGGGTTGTCCTGAAGCCCTACACAACATCCAGGTGGATATTGGTGGTCACCCACCCATTCCAACTGACTGATTTTGGAAATTTTCAGGTAAGTGTATATCTTTCTGTACTTCTAAGGCCGTTTTGGGGCTCTAAACAATGTTTTCTTGTCTTGCCACAATCAAATTGTAGACAGAGTGAGAGTTTGACGGCATAATGCGTAGTTCTCGAAAATACCTTTCCAACGGGCTATCACATGCCTAAAACGAAGATCGTATACAAAATTTACGACCCCGAGAAGTTAATGTACTAACTTACCCCAACGGGGCCCACATGACTTTTGGCGCTTCATATCCTAGGGTTAGGTTTTTGGATGTCTAGGGTTTTGACATTCATGTTTATCATAAAAATTCCTTCATAGCCTCATTTTAATGATCTTCTTGTGAATGAGCGTAGTCGTCACATCTCTTCTCAGAGATAAAGCTGCCACCATTTTAGTGAGTCTGGCACTCTGTATTTTTACAGTCTCTATACATTTCTTTCATTAATATAAATCATGTATTGTTGTATCTCTATGTTTTTAGAAATATTTATGGGTATTTCACTATAATATCTCTGCTTTCATTTCGTTTTGAAAATAATCTGGATTAGTGGTATCAGAAAAGGCTGCTCTTGATCGGTTTTTAGTGCATGTCCTCGATGAGGTCCGAGTATAGAAAGTTGGGTCTCAAGATTCTCTCTCTTGAGGACAATTTCTCTCGCATGCCCAGGAAACCCTCTATGGCAGCAGAAAAGAAAAACGACGGAGCAAAAGATTCTATTAACATGATGCTTAAGCAAGCTCTTGCGTGACAGAGGGGCGAAATGATGGAGCATTTTCCCACGTCCTTCAACACCTGTTGATAACAATAGGCACATATTCATCAAGCGACCACTTTGGAGGAACCTCTCCATTCAAGGTACAAGTTAATTTTGATATTCCTGTATTTGAAGGTTAGATAGATGCAGATGCCTTAGAAAAATGGTTAAATCTGCTAGAAGGTTATTTCTTCATTCACAATTTTTCCGGCAGGGAAAAGATCACCTTCGCACTCCTCAAGGTTATCCCCCATGTCAAACATTGGTGAGAAACTTACTGGGAGAAAATTTCCATAAAGGAATCTGGAATATATGGGGTCGACCCCACTTGGGATTTTTTTGTGGATGTGGTCCAGGAACAATACTACCTTGTTGATAACTATGAAGACCAGTACATGAGATGGACCACACTGCGGCAAGAGAAGAGACAAACAATTTCGGACTTCAAAAATACTTTCCATACCCTGCACACCAAGATGGGTATCAAAGACTTTGAGTGGCATCAATATGTTGCCTATCAATATGATGTCAAAATCGAGCAAAATTTAGACACCAAAATAAATGGGAGTTCGGGTCTGCAAATCTGCAACAACCAAATCATGGTAAAGATGACCCTAACCAACAGCCTCCCGAAAACCAGTCCAAGACACGAGAAAAGAAGGGTAAAGGAAAGACGAATAATGACACTGGGAAGTGGTGCAACTTCCACAAAATCCCCTGGCACAATACCGATGAATGTCGCTCGAAACAGTCATTGATGGTCAAGGTAAAAGATAAGGAGTCGAACCCTGATTTGGAATCTGATCTAGAAAATATTGAAAACATGCAGATCATTGATGCAGACCCAACTACTATTGTCGTGACCGCAACAATTCAACCAAAAGGACCAGTATATCCTGAAGAGGGGGAGCGCCTCTTCCATTCACAGATGTGGGTGAAGGGGATCCCATTCCATTTCATTGTTGATAGTGGCATCCAAAATAACCTCATCTCAGTTGAGGTCATCAAACAGTTGGGGTTGTCAACAACACCACACCTGCAACCATACAATATCATGTGGCTTCACTAGGGACGAGATCTTCGTGTCAGCTAGCAGTGTCACTTGTCCTATGACATTCATCCCTTCAAGGATGAGGTAGTGTGTGATGTTTCCCCTCTTGATGTATATGATGTGTTTTGGTCCAACCATATATGTGGACGTGTCATGATGTTTATGAGCCTCGACCTCGTAGTATCATTATTACTCTGAGGTAGTTCTGACTATTGTTCCACCAAAACAGTGCCGCAAGGTAATCTCTCATACTGCAAAATTTATCCTCTTCACACTCTATTCAAAGGATGCATAGAAGGTCACTACAACCATTGCAATCTCAACACCTTCTATCCAACAGAAGCATATTTCAGATATTGTTTCTTCACCTATGATGGTGCCTACACAATGCCCCATCAAGCCCAGAGACAACAGGTTGGTGGAAAAGATTCAACCCCGCCAGCAACAGGTTCATGATAGCCTTCCACATACCAAGCAACACAACTTCTCCAACAAGGCACGCAACTCACCAAGATTTAGATTCAAAAAACGCTTTCCCCTCTTCCCTAGGCACTCAACGCAATGGAGACCATTGCTTTCTAAGGGGGGAGGATTGATCCAGGTGGATATTGGTGGCCACCCACCTGTTCCAAATTCCAACTGACTCATCTGAACAATTTTCAGTTCAACATGTTTCTATGTAGTGGGGACATTTCTTTTTAATTGTGGATTATTCACTTACGGGGTTGTCCTGAAGCCCTACACATAATCCAGGTGGATATTGGTGGTTGCCCACCTATTCCAACTGGCTTATTTTGGAAGTTTCCATGTCAGTACGTATTTCTGTACTTCTAGGGTCATTTTGAGACTCTAAACAATGTTTTCTTGGCTTGCCATAGTCAAACTATAGATGGAGTTAGAGTTTGACAACATAATGCGTAGTTCTTGAAAATAGCTTTCGAACGGGCTACCACACACCTAAAACAAAGATCATATACAAAATTTATGACCCCATAAAGTTAATGTACTAACTTACCCCAACGGGGCCCACATGACTTTTGGCGCTTCATCTCCTAGGGTTAGGTTTTTGGATGTCTAAGGTTTTGGCATTCATGTTTATCATAAAAATTCCTTCAGAGCCTCATTGTAATAATCTTCTTGCGAATGAGCGTAGTTGTCACATCTCTTCTCAAAGATAAAGCTAACAACATTCTAGCGAGTCTGGCACTCTGTATTTTTACAGTCCCTATACATTTCTTTCATTAATAGAAATAATTTATTGTTGTATCTCTTTGTTTCTGGAAATATTTATGGGTATTTCATTGTAATATCTCTACTTTCATTTTGTTCCGAAAATAATCTGGATCAACAAGGTGGGATAATGAAACATCATCTAGGAGAATATTGCAGTGTTGAAGGGAGAAAGACAAGTTGACCCAAACCCAATCTAGTAAAAGCCCCGCTTAGTCTCTAGCTAATAGTTTGGAATTTCTATCTTTTTGAGTCGGTTTCAAGGTGTGAGTTGGATGCATTTGTCTTTTGGGTTTGGTGTTTGGAGGGTAGGTGTAAACTGTGTATGGTTCTCTAGTATGGTTATGTTTGGTTATCTTGTGTTTGGTTCTCTAGTCTTTGGAGGGCAGGAAAAACTTATGTATGGTTCCATTTGGCATGTCTCCATATTGGGAAATTACTTGGTCTTTTGGGTTTGGTTTACGCCTTGAACTTTTTCATTTGGGTATTCTCTCCCTAAATCAATTTGGAACATGGCTCTAATTTTCTGCATTCTGGTTTTGAATCATTGTGGTCCTTTGGCTCCTTATTTTGCTAACACAATCTGAGGAATATGTGTCACTCATTGAATGCTGGAAACTAGGCTTTTGGGGGGACATTTCCTTTGTGCAATTGTTTGAGACCTAGAATTCCCTTGACCAAAATTGGGATTATAGATCTCTTTAGTGTGTAGCTCACATGGATTAGAGGGAAACGAGGGAATTTAGAACGGTGTTGCAAAGACATGAAAAATCAATACAATGTAATAGATACTCTATTTTTTCAGTGACCTCAAAGGTGCATGGAAATGAACATCAATGTACATCACAAAATGCATACATTGGTGTAGCAAAAGAAAAATATTGAGGTTCTTGAAGTAGAATGCAACATGTTGAGGAACATGCTTATAAACCTAAGAAAAGATTCACAACCCACAACCTGTAACCACAAAATGTCAACAAAATCTATCCAGACATAATTAAAGGAAGAAGACATATGTCATCAAATGATGGAGGACATGGATCTAGAGAACCAGAAATCCCTTCCTATCAACCTTGGGAAAGAAGAAGCTAAGAACCTTGATGTCTTCTGATTAAAGCAATTAGAGTATAATGAGTCTTTTTTAAGTTATATACTTGTACGTTTGTTCATTGAGATGTAATAATTGTGAACTTTTGTAAATTCAGTGTTGAAGTTTTTTAGAGTTGCCACCTATGCTTAAAAACTAAAGACAATTGTTTTTGTACTCTTTTGTTTAGCTTCTTGTTAGAACTTTTATAATATACAATTTCCCATTTTTAGTTAAAAATAAATAAATTGAGTTAACTAAAATGATTGATGATCTTTTTTTTTTCAAAAAAAACATTGCAAGAAAATTTAAGAGATATTTTTTTATCCGGATATTTTTTAAGGATTCAAATATTAAGCTTGAGTATAGTATTTTAGGCAACTATTTTAGTTCAAAAAAATAATACATATAAATATGTAGACAAATATTCCATTGAGAATATACAATTTATTATTAAACTTGTAAATTTTTTCGCAGTTTATATCAAATCAGGTCATATTTAATCAATTTGGTGAATCACTAGTGACATTAATAAAATCATGCTTAATCAATTTGATGAATCACAAGTGACATAATCCCAGATTAAATTAGCAATTCAATTATAAATTTCTACAAAAGATTAGAACCTTGGACAAGAGGACAAAGTCCCATAAACACTAAAAACCAAAATACAAAATCTAGTTATTTAAAAACCTATATAAATTTATTTTATAAATAAAATAAAAGATATATCAATCATTTTTAAATGCTAAAATGAACACCCATGATAAAAAAGAACCCTAGTTAGAACATTCAATGAGGAGGATATATGGCATAGATTAAAGGACCAAGGTTCATGCATTCTGATTGTAACTTCTCTGAATATACATCTCTTTTACTTACTAAAAAAGCAACCATAAGAAATACATGATCCCAATAATGATGATATGCTAGTGGACATGAAAATGATTATAATATATTATACACACCTATTTTAGGTAAAAAAAAGCAACCATCATAAATACATGATCTCAATGTTGTCTTGATGTGGACATGACAATTATAGTATATTATAAAACACTTCTTTTACTTACCAAAAAAGGTGAGCATAGGAAATACATGATCTCAATATTCCCATTGATGTCAGTGGACATGAAAATAATTATAACAAATACAAGATGCAACGCCAGCCCATTATTATTCTATTTTTGGATTTTCGCATATGTATTCCAATTTTGTTTTAATTTTATCAATGGTTTTGGTTTTAAAGGTAGTTAAATCATTTTTTATATATATCTTTNAATAATTATAACAAATACAAGATGCAACGCCAGCCCATTATTATTCTATTTTTGGATTTTCGCATATGTATTCCAATTTTGTTTTAATTTTATCAATGGTTTTGGTTTTAAAGGTAGTTAAATCATTTTTTATATATATCTTTTTATATAAATAGTTTTAATAATTTTAATTTTAAATTTGAGTTTAACTTATGTTAAAGTTATGTATTATTTTTAATAATTACATTTACCTATGGGTTCACATATGAGAAGTATCTTTCCTTTTTTAAGTTATTGAGAGCCAATTTTTAAAGTATATTTTATTGTATTAATTAAATTTTTTTGTAAATTAAATAAATTAAAAAAAACTAATTCAAATTTTTATTTTTTAATTTTAATAATTTAAATTTATATTTTTAATAATTAAGTTAAAGTTTGACTAATTTTTTTAACAATAGAGATGAACGATCATTTGATCTTATTCTTATTAATATTTTTACGATAATAAATACTTGTCAACTAAATTTTACTCTTTGTGTACATGAAGTATCAACTAGTATCATCTTTTTGGTATGCAAGAATCATGTAAAAGAATTATATTTTACATGAAAAACATAATTGACTTAAATCTCTTTTAAGAATTTATTTTATAATATTTTGGAAAAGTTATTTATGATTATTTTTTTTTTAATTTTTTTTTATGAATTTTTGTTATAACTATTTTAGATGTGTATTCTTAATATGTATTGTTAATTGGGTTTAGTTTACATGGTTAAGAGGAATGATTGTTATCCTTCTCATTCGCGTTCAATTCTTATTTTTAATCAATCAATAATAATAATAATAAAAAGTTAAAAGAATGATAATCATCCCCACCCACGTTCAAATCCCATAAAGTGATGCTTCTAGGCTTAAACAGTGGGTCTCTGGGCGGATCCCAATGCCTATTTTTAACATTGGAAAAAAAAAGACAAAATACAAGGATTGGGGCGGATGGATAATAGATTTCCAAGAATGACTAAGTTTCTAACTATCTTCTTGAGATTGATATTGTTATGGTGTTTATCAATTTCAATGGCTTCCCTAATGATATATGATGAGTAGTAGGAGTTGGTGCAAAGATTTTGGTTTGATTAAAGCAAATAAGGTGTTTGGTATTATGGGAATGCTCAAAGATAATAGATTTAGTGAGGAAATTATGAAAATTATCAACGATATGTTCTTTGAGATGGGTTTGGATGGATCTACCAATTTGGCCAATGTAGGATTCTCCATGTGAGCAGGGAATTTGGTAAACACCTTAGAAATGAGAGGGTTAGATTTATCTTTGATGCTTCTGAATAATTGCTTTAGGGTTTTATAAGGTTTGAACATAGTTTTGATATTATTCTTGGCTAAGATCTTGGAAATATGATCATTGATTCCATGAATGTAACGAAGTGAAATTTGGCTTCGGGGAGAAGAGGTGAGAAGGGGGATCTTAGTTTTTGGATAGAGGGTGGAGTGGGAAGCTTTGATTTGGGAAATAGAATAGCCATTGGCTTGGAGAGCATTAGTGAGGATGGATCTTTCTTTATCTAGGTGTTGGGGGTGGAAATTTGGATGGATCTAGATATAAGAGGTTTAAAAACAATGTATTTTTGAGTTGGATGGTGGCAGGATTGGTCATGAGGATATTTATCAGTATGAGTCTTTTTTCTAAATACTTGGTGGAAGAAGGAGCCATCTAGTTGTCAGGTGACTAGAACATCTAGGAACATCAGTGAATTATTAAGTTCGGTTTCCATGGTGAATTGGATGTGGGGAGATAATATATTGACATGGTCAAAGAATAATCTAAGGATCAACTAACCATGGGGACAAATGACAGAGGTGCCATGAAAGAATTGAAACCAACACTTAGGCTTGAGATGGAAACTATTGAAGGCTAAAGTTTCAAAGTGTTCCATGCAAATGTTTGTTGCAACGAGCAAAAGGATGATCCCATTGTTGTACCTTTGGTTTGTTCATAGAATTTATTTTTGAAACTAAAGAAGGTAGAAGTGAGACACGATTTAATTAGATTCAAGGTCTGAAGGTCAACAAACTTAGAAATGAGTTCAAGGGCTACTAGAACTGGGATTTTGGTGAAAAGGGAAACAACATCAAAACTAACCATTAGGTCTTGTTCATTAAGATGGAGATCATGAATTTTTCAGATGAAGTAAATCGAGTCTTTTATATAGAAATAGGTTTGACCTATAAAAGCTTGAAGTTTCTTGGTTAAAGCATAGGTAAGCAAACCAATAATGCTAAAAATGGGTCTCAAAGGGTTGTCTTTTTTGTGAATCTTGGTTTGGCCATACATTTTGGGGAGTTGAGGCTTATGAGGAAATAACCACTTTTTTATAGAGGGATCAAGGGAAGAAGCCTTAATAGCCTTGGTTAACTTGTTGGTGATTTGGTTGATGTGGAAGCCTTAAGAGTCCTCTCAAAATGTGCCATTAATCCATAAATCAAGGGAGTGTTCCACATGATGTGGTTCCACCTTTCCTTGGGATAAAAAAAAATATCAAGTGTCGAAAACCCTAGCTACGACACTCTCCAAGAAATCCTTCGACCAAATCATATAATATTAAAATATCCTTAGGAGGGGTGCACCCTTGAACTATGTGCAAGAAGGCTTAAGGACCACAAAAAATACTAAAATACTTCTCCAAAGGTGGGCACCCTTGATAAATGCGCAAATGGTAGTTATGCCTCCATAAACCTACAATGATGCAATTAATAAGGGAACACTCCATTAGACAAGAGAGTTGACAACGTAAAGATTCCCAAAATATGTTAAAATAACAAGATCAAGTAGGGGGTTCTACCTAATGCATAACCAGCTCACCCAAAAGATGGACCTCATGAATAGGTGTATGACAATGGCCCCTTTGGTTATTACAACCCCCTCAAGGTGGGTGGCCTTAATAAATGTGCAAAGAGTGTTGGTCCACATGCATAGTGACCATATCTCCTCCAAGAAAATCAAACCGAAGTGGAGCACTCTAGATAAATATGCATGAAAGGTGGAGCACTCATCATAAGATAAGCATGTATATCCAAAAATGTGTGCCACATGACATGAATCCACATGCAATGTCACCAAACCTTGTCAAACCAAGGGTAAAAGGTGGAATGCCTTAAGAGTATGTGCAACATGAGGGGAACATTCCATTAAACAAGTGTGAAAAACTTAAATCCATGTGCTACAACTTGAGACCATTTGCCAATACCTTTCTAGCCACCTTAATACCATGGCCCAAAGCATAAGGTGCTCTAGAAATATGTGCAAAATCCCTCAAACAACGTGACAAACAACCTTGGAACCCCTTTGTTGATGGGCATTCCACTCAAAAGTCGTGCTATGGCATGTGTGAATGCATTCAAGTACCAAATCAACCATCAACATGCCAAATGATCCACCCAATATGAACACATGGTAGTCAAAGTAGATTCCTCTCCTTGAATGCCCTATCAAACCAACTCCCAATCCATGTGATGTGGCAATGCAAGATCTAATGTGAGCCAAGATGACAAGGCGTTCATCCAAATCTCTCTCCTGGTGATGTGGCATGCCTCCACATATGTGCCCATGCCTAGGGAAATGTGATATATCTCTCTAATGAACCATCATGCATGCACTATGAATGAAGAATCCAAAAGTGCAACACGTGCTAATTTGCAAAATGCATTAAGAGTGACAACATATGGTTATGAAGCCAATATCCTCTATATGCAACTTACTCGGGTAAAGTCTTCAATGCAGATCAAGCCTGTAGATCAAGGCCTTATACAAGATAATGGATAACTCCTTATTAATATTTTTCCAATAATAAATACTTTGCAACAAAAAAACCATTTAAAACTATACATATCATATATAAAAACCGCAATTAACATAAATCAAAAACCTTGATAGTCTCTCTTCATTGAAAAATACATCTAACAAGATATGTCCATTTCAAAATATATCTAAGAAATTTTTTATTATTACTTTTCTTTCTATTTTTCATAATTTTTTGTTATAACTATTTAAATTCATTTGTAATAATATATATTACAACCTTAACACTTTTAGATATATAAATATATATTTTTAAATTAAAAATAAATAAATAAAATAAACAAAGATATTTTATAATTTGATATAATATCTACTAATTTTTGAAAAATTATTCATATCAATTTTATAATATCAATTTAAATACTATAAATTTAATTGAACTTTTTAAAATATTTATTAAAACATAATTCGATCCAATATTTTAATTTAAAAAAAATTCTATGTCGTTGTTGGAGGCAAAGAGATACCATGGATGGTGATAGGTACCTAATGTCTAGAGGAAACCAATGATTACATAGAATCTGCTTGCCTTTTTGGTAAGTAAAAGATGCCTTTTTCAACTTTTTGTCCTATGAAATGAATATTTTATAGAGTTGTGGGTAAATAACAAAAATATATTAATATTAAATATTAATATTTTTAGTTGGGTTAGAGGTAAGGTCAAATAAATACTGTATTTTATACAAAGTTATGTAAAATATATATATATTATTATTTTTTAATAGATTATATACTTTATTTTATACAAAGCTATTTAAAAAAAATATTAATATTTTTAATTAGATTATAGTTTAGTAATTAAAATGAATGATTGAATGTTTATAATTTAATTTTAAAATAAATTATAAAGAAACCATTACAAGTTAACAAATAAATTAACAAAATGAGAAGATAATAAATAAATTAATAAAAAAAAATTAACCAAATGAAAAGATTCATGATTTCAATATCACATAAAAAGTGTTTTTTAATGAATTTTGTTGGAGAGCGTGTTTTTAAGAAGATTAAACAAAATCTTAAGAATCTCAACTTGGCTTTAATAATAAAGACAAATATCATTATTAAAGCTCAACTTGACTTTAATAATGAAGACAAATACTATCATTAAAGTTTAACTTTGAAAATGGTTTATAATAATTTTGAAAAAGATAAACATACATATCGTCTTTATAATAATTTAGAATATGATATTTATAGTATGAAAAATGAAGGTAATATCCTTTTGCTAGGAGATTTTAATGGTAGGATTGTAATTAAACAAGTTAGTTTTTTAAATATTGATTTCAATCATAATCCTTTATGGCTAGATGAGGACCTTGTTTTATCTAATAGCTACAAAAGAAGCTATGAAGATCTAATTGAGAATTTGTTTGGTATTGAGTTGGTCAAGCTCTACAACTCTCAAGACCTAATAATTTGCAATGGAGTAATGATGTGGCCAAACTCCAACCAAATGACTATGTATTCATGGGATAGGTAGTACTGTCGTAGATTATGTCATATCTGATATCCATGTTTCCAACCAAATAACAACTTTTGACCTTTTAAATGACCATGAACCCGACTCTGATAAAAAACCTTTAACCCTAACTCTAAACCTTGCCATTCACAGGAGCGCCATTGAAGAGAATTCCGATAATCAAAGGAAATTGCACTTTGATAAAAGTAAAGTTGACATTTTCTTAAATGATTTAAATAGTAAATTAAATCTCCTAACTTATAAGGAAAACATTGAAGAACTCTATCATAATTTTACAACTACCCTTTCCACTTCTATTAACAAGTTCTCTTTCGAGGTGTGCTGTAAAAAGAATAATAGAACAACCAACCCTTGGTATGATAAAGAATGTAAAATTGCTAGGAAATCCATTAGGGATGCTTCTAATGAGTCCTTAAAACTCAATAAGATCAATACGTACAAATCCCTAATTAAAAGGAAAAAAAAGTACTATATCAATAAAAGGCAAGAACAACTTTCACAACTATCTAAGTTCGATCCTAAGAAGTTCTTGAGCCAAATTCTAAACCACAACACTAAATAAAATAATACGATTCCCTTAAGGGACTTGAATTCCTACCTTAAAAGTCTTTATGAGTTCTCAAATGCCATGGACACCATTCTTATTATCCCTATAGAGGATGAAGTTTTTTCTTTAGATGACATATAGTTCGGGATTAAGCGGCTTGCAAATGGGACAGCTAAGGACATTAAAGGCTACCGAGCTGAAATTTTTAAAATCGGAGGGCCTATCCTTATCCCTCACATACACAAGCTCTTCAATTTAGCAGTCAAGCAGGGCTTCCCTAAACCCTAGACGCAAAGATTCATTGTTCTTATTTTTAAAAATGGGGATAGAAACATTCCCTCTAATTATAGGACCATTATGATTAGCCCGATTTTAGCCAAGGTTTATGAATTATTTTGGAAAAGAAGATTAGCCTTTGGCTAGAAAATCACGATAAAAGAGCTAAAGGCCAAGCCGGGTTTACGAGATATCATTCAACTGTGAGCCATCTTGTTACCTTTAGGATCATTGCAGAGGAGTTTCACAATACTAAAACCAATCTTTTTTGTTGTTTTGTTGACTTTAGAAAAACTTTTGACATGTTTCCTAGGAAAACCCTTTGAAATAGGTTGGAAGAGATAAAAGTGCCTCTCGAGTTGAGGGTTGTTGCAATAAGGATATATGAGAACATTATTGCTAAGTTTAAAAATAGCAAGGGTTGGTCGAAAGAGATTAACTGCAATATTGGAGTCAAACAAGGTTGTCCCTTGTCCCCTAAACTTTTTGGCATATACATTGACAAGTTAGAAGATTTCTTGGAAAAAACAGGTTGTGTCGGCCCTACTCTCACTGGTATAGTCGCCAATCTTCTTCTTTATGCCGATGATATTGTTCTTATGGCAAGGAGTCCCCGTGATCTTGAAAACCAACTAAGAATCCTCAGTGATTTTTGCTCCAATATGAGTATGACTATTAATACTGATAAGACTAAGGTCATGATTATTAAATCCAATAAGATCACTTATGATACCTTCGTATATGACAACAACAACTTGGAGGAAATGAGTTCATACAAATATCTTGGAATTGATATTCACCACAAGCTCAACTGGAATTATAGCATTGAGAAATGGATTATTGGGGGATGGAAAGCTTATTATGGGCTTGAAAACAATTGTAAAGCAGTCGGTCTCTGGAGTTGGGATAAGAAGAAACTCCTCTTTGAGACTCTTGTTACACCTGTTATTCTTTATGGATGTGAAGTCTGGGGTTGTAGTATCTCTCGTGAATCCTGGAGAAATTTAGAGCAAACACAAAATAATTTTATAACCTATAATCTCAAAATTAAAGGAAATACGCCCTATCCCATCCTCCTCTTAGAAACAAACCTCTCCCCCATTGAGAGCATGACTATGACTAGATGGCTAATGTATAAGAACAATTTAAACAACATGGAAGACAAGAGGCTTCTTAAAATTGCTTCAAAATCGAGTCATAACCACCATTGAATCAAGCGAGGATGTCATAAAGATGCCCAATCTTGGCTAAACTATTGGAGAATCATGGAAGACACCATTTTGTAGAATAAAGATACTATTAAAAGTATGATCAAATCAAAATTTAAGGAGAAAATGTGGCATGATAAAGAGTTAGAGGAAAAAAGCAAATTAAGGTATTATAAGGATGTAATCAACCATAATCTAGAAGATCAAAATTATCTTTCTACTTTGACAAGTGTAAAGAAAAAAATAAGCATAGCTAAGATAAGAACAAATTCTCACGAGCTCCATAGTGAAACTCGACGTTGGTCAGTTCCTAAAACGCCATGAGATGAAAGAATGTGTCACCTTTGTGACACTAAAAAAGTTGAAGTTGAAAAGCACTTTCTCTTAGATTGTCCAACCTATGCCCATATTAGATCTCATTTTCAAAATATTTGTCACACTACCAACCTTCCTAACCTCTTAACTCAACAAAACTATGGTGATCTTGGGAAGCTTCTCTTAATGCTTTTTGAGCACATAAACAAAATTCTAAAAAATTGCAAGTAATCACTTACCCTCTTAAAGTCCATAAACCAATTCAGTTTTAGTGGATGTTAATAATTATTATCATCATATATTTATATTATCCAAAATTATTTACTTATATACAAATAATAATTAATTTTTAAAATTAAATAAATTAAATAAAAATACAATTTTTAAAATGGAAAAAGATTATATAAACATATATTTTTTAAAATTGAAAAAATTTAACCATTTTTAAATAAAAATATAATTTTTAAAATTGAAATGATTCAGAGAGTTTTTTTTAAAGAAAGACTAAACAAAATCTTAACAATCTCAACTTGAATTTAGTAAAGACAAATATCATCTTTAAAGTTTGACATTGGAAAGGTTTTTGAAAGGTAACCTTCACCATGATACATTTTTATATATATAATAAAAAATATTATTTATTAAAAATTATTTTTAATTATTTTTTAAATGATGATGATTATAATGATGAATTTTCAAAGATTGAATTGATTTATTAGACTTTAAGAGGGTAAGTGATTATTTGTAATTTTTTATAATTTTTTTATGTGCTCAAAAAACATTAAGAGAAGCTTTCCAAGATCACCATAGTTTTGTTGAATTAAGAGGTTAGGAAGATTAGTAGTGTGACAAATATTTTGAAAATGAGATCTAATTTGGATATATGTACGGACAATTTAATAGTACTTCATATACATAGTTTTATAAGATTCAAACTAACTACATCAAAAAAGTACCTTAACCCTACACTTTATCGTCAACTAATCTACACCTCTTCGAACTAAACAAAATATAATTATTAAAACACTGTAAAACAAACCTTATAAATTTAGAACTTTAAAATTTATTCTAACTTCACTCTTAATAAAAATATAACTGAATCAAATCCTTAATTTATGCAAATTCATTTTCCATCTCTACCTTTATATTGGTAAAAATGAACACAGGACTGAAAGGCAAAAATATACCCATCCTTTACCTGTACAGATTTGACTGTTCTTCTCCACTTTCATAATGGTCTGTCTAATGGTAGGTAAAAATGTACAAATCCCTTACCTGCACAAGTTCTTTTATTCTCACCTTCATGGTGTTCTGTATAAATATAGTTGAGTAGACTGGATTACATTCACATGTAGAGTTATTTTATGGTTTAAATTAAGCACTGCCATGTATATTATAGTAACAAAATCAGTAAAATAAAATTGAAGCCTGTAACAATGTCCGGGATTCCATGCACCCAAAAACATCTTACAAAGAGGAACCGGATTCCATGTCGACAAAGTCCTTCCCTGTCTCCATGTGCAATACAGGGTAGAATTCCTTTTCTCATATCGTTTTGTCTCCAAAATTGACTTTTCTTGACGCAGATCGAGCGTTTCACAGCTTTTAAGATATACCTTTATGGCATTTTCTAATTTTTAGTTTCACCCAGCTCTGATAAACCGTTTTGCAAGTTTTGAGGCCACACATGGATGCTGGTAACGGTCCATTCTCAAATACCATAACACATTTTCCAATGCTACACGAGACACGGAAAACACTTTTCACTCTCAGGACCTACAATTATTTGTTCTTACATTTAACATCTTCCTCTATATAATACCGTCAGAAGTCAGCAACAGAATCAACAGCAGAAGCATAGTTGTCCTGAACATTGGAAAAATGAATCCAACTGGGTATATTTTAATCCCTGAAGAAGTCAATAACAATATTCTACCAGGCCTCTTCCATGCAAATTAAAATACCCAATTGCGTATTTACACTTTCACAGGTTCTTCCTTTTTCACTAGTTTGTTATATACTGCATTGCCACTTTACAAATTGGGTATAGTTTGTTATATACTGCATTGTCACTTTACAAATTGGGTAAGACAGATAAGCATAAAATATACAGTTTGAGTGGGCCTAATGGTTAAGAACATGTGTTTCTTCTTAAAAGATTACAAGTTCAAATCCAGAAAGATAGGGTATGTATACTTCCATAGTCTTTACTAGTCAAATGGTTGGACAGAAAAGAGTCTCATACACCAATTTAATGTAACTTGACTATGACCTTAAAAATAGATTATTATTATATCAAATCAGGGAAATAGGTAGTATATGAAGCACACTAAACCTACAAGTGTGGTTTAAGGTTTTGAGATTCACCCAATTACTGTATTTATGCTAGGATGAAAACATAAGAGGTGATTTTAAGTGGTTTCCCTTCAATATATTTTCTTAATACATAGTATGTGTTTTTTATAATGGAAATGGGTCAGGATAGAGGCATACCCTGCATAACGCAATCACCGGGTGGTGGGATTTATGGTCAGAAGCAAAACATACGTTGATTTCAGACAGTCAAGCAAAAGAACAAAATCAGCTGCCATATAATCCAAACTACTAGTGATTTAGAGTCACAATAAGCTAGTGTCAGCATAAATGAAGAAATAAGAGAAGCCTCCTTTTTTCATTCACTACTAAAATTGGTTTGTTTGTCATGTCGTCTGAAAGAAATGGAAGACTAGGTCTAGGCATGTGTAAAACTTATCAGAGGAATTCAGGCGATGTTGCTACCCAGATACCCACGTCCCCACATGCTACCGTCCCTTAAGATATTGACATTCATAATTGTGGAACAGACAAAGACGCAGCGTGAACAATGACAGAATGGTGGAGAAGAACGAGGCAAAGTGGTGGAAGGAGATAACGAGAAGAATTAAAATATTTGTTTGTTTAAGTAGACGAGAAGATTCTACATTTGTTAACCATTTCCAAGGACAAGTTGATTGCAGATGATCATGATTTTGGTGTCATGGAAACTACTCATAGAAACTTGAGAGAATAGCATGACAACTTAGGTAGGTTGTTTCAGAATAGCATGACAACTTAGGTAGGTTGTTTCTGGGAATGGAGTGTAGGTGAAGAACCCTTCAATGTTGCGAAGCAGCTAATACCTCTTGCGATCTTCTTTTATATATGTTTTTGCATTAATTCATGCTACTGGCAACCACTACATTCCTGTCCACTTGCTAATTCTTGGAGATTTATGAGATTCATAGCATGAGGTCACCGTAAGCTGTGATCGCAATTCATTGGAGGAAAGATTGCCAAGGTATCCAAGTTGCTATCAGGTGAAATTTCCATTCCAACCTCCAGTTGGGTTTTATTTTTGTCTGAGCTCTTTGGTGCCCATGAGGTCTAATCCAACAACTGCAGTATGGATTTCTAATCATTCAGCCCGATAGCATATATGCCTAATTAGTTCAATATCTTGTTGACATATTTTGCATTTCATGCTATTAACAATCACTATGCTCAGGCCCAGCTGCTAATTCTCCGAGATTTATGAGATGCAGAGCATGAGCTCGTTATAAGCGGTGATTGCAATTTGTTGGAGGAAAGATTGCCAAGGTGCCTGAGTTGGTATCAGGTGAAATTTCGTTTTCAAGTTTAGTTTGGGTCCTATTTTTTCCTGAATTCTTTGGTGCCTATAAGGTCTAATCCAATACCTGCAGTTGAATAGAATTCTTATTGTCTAAACCTATATCCCTAATTGATTCAATATCCTGTATATATATTTTGCATTTCATGCTACTAACAATCACTATTCTCAGGCTCGCTTGCTAATTCTTCGGGTTATAGGAGATTCATAGCATGAGATCATAACCAGTGATTGCAATTCATTCAAGGAAAGATTGCCAAGGTGCCCCAGTCTTTGCAATTATTTCAATTCCAAGCTCAATTGGGTCATATTTTTGTCTGAATTCCTCGGTGCCCATAAGGTCTAGCGCAAGTCTAATCCAAATATGCCTAATAGATTCATTATCTTGTATACATATTTTGCATTTCATGCTACTAACAATCACTATGCTCAGGCCTACCTTCTAATTCTTGGAGATTTATAAGATTCAAAGCATGAGATCACTGTAAAAAGTGATTTTGCAATTCATTCAAAGGAAATATTGCGAAGGTGCCCAAGTTAGTAGCAGGTGAGATTTACATTCCTAGCTCAATTTGGGCTGTATTTTTGTCAAAATTCTTCGTTGTCCATAAGGTCTAATCCAATACCTGCAGTTCTGTGGAATTATTGTTGTTTAACCCAATAGTATATGTGCCTAATTGATTCAATATTTTGTATTCAATGCTACTATCACTATGCTCAGGCCCACTTTCTAATGCTCCTACATATATGAGATTCAAAGCATGCGATCACTGTAATCAGTAATTGCAATTCATTCAAGGAAAGATTGCCAAGGTGCCCGAGTTGGTATCAGGTATTTACCCATTCCGAGCTGACTTTGGGTCGTAGCTTTGTCTGAATTCTTCGGTGCCCATAAGGTCTAATCCAATACTGTAGCTGTATGGAGTTCATATTGTTCAGCCTCTCACAGCCACTCCTGATGTTTTTGCAGGCAAGATGGTGAAGGAGTGTAATGGAACAAATAGATTTTATCAGTTCTACTCTCAGAAAAGAAGTGTTATGCAGATCATTGCGTTAATTGTGCTGTGCTCTTTTTTCTACTTTCTAGGAATATGGCAGAACACTTATTCGACACCCATAATACCTGCAGGACTGGATTGTACTAAAAATAACAAACAGATATCATCTTCATCGGTTTCTTCATCTGTTTCCTTAGATTTTGAAGCCCATCATATGCTGGGAGTGGATGATATTTCAAATTCGACTCTAAGTTTTGCACCATGTGATATGAAGTACAGTGAGTATACTCCATGTGAAGACCCTGCGAGGTCTGTCAAATATGATAGAGAAATGCTCAGATACAGAGAGCGTCATTGCCCAGAAAAGRAGGACTTATTGAAATGCCTTATTCCTGCCCCGCCAGGCTATAAGAATCCATTTTCATGGCCCAAAAGTCGGGATTTCGCCTGGTTTTCCAATGTACCACACAGAGAACTCAGTGTAGAGAAGGCTGTGCAGAATTGGATTCAAGTTGATGGAGATAAATTTCACTTCCCCGGTGGTGGAACCATGTTTCCTAATGGGGCAGATGCTTATATTGAAAATATCAATAAATTGATTCCTTTGACTGATGGATCAATCAGGACTGCCATTGACACTGGCTGTGGGGTATGTTATGTGATTTCCCCTTCATTCCTTGTGATTTCAAATTCTTGGTAATTTAGTGACCATTTTGAATTCAAAAATCAAACTAATTGAGGAGGATCTTCAACTAAATTATCCTACTTATGTCAAATGAAAAGCCCAAGGTACAAGAAGTAATGGAGAGCAGATTCCATGTTCTTGATTGGTACATGCAGGCCAACAGAGTATAATTCGCACGTAGTCGGACATTGGCAGGGCTTATGTTCTGTATAGGTACATTGACTCTCTATGGATGAAATAGCTCTGGAATTGGCACCATGGATCGAATTCAACGAACTGGATACCTTCCAAAAAACATCACACGATTATGGAAAGGTTCTCCATGTTATGCTTTTCAAATGAAAAGCACCAACTGCATTTCACTTGTAGAGTGGACACATCATGCATAAAGCTTATCAACCTTTGGTACCAGTGAAGTTTTGAAGGGAATCTTTGATCTCAATCTGTAAAGAACTCGTTCCGGTCCACATAAAGAGTCCATCTAACTGAAGAAAGATCATGTCCGCCAAACCTGTCCCTCATTGCCACCTTAAACATTAGATCAACCAGTTTCATCCATCCTCACAGTTAATATGTGAATATCAGTTTACACTGGGTAGCTTCTTTTCTTTGGTTACATAGTTCAGTGGTGCTTCTTGTGACTCAGATGTAGTTGTGTAAGTTTAAAGCATTTGTAGAATATACTTGCTTGCAATGAGAAAACATAGTAGAATGAGTTGGAGCACAGTAAGCACTCTGTAATACATTTGACTTTCGAGCTAAGAAAATAGAATAACAAGCTGGCAAACAGTATGCTGAGTTTTCTGTAATGCAATGTTTTCAGGTTGCCAGCTGGGGTGCTTACTTGTTGAACAGGAATATCTTATCCATGTCCTTTGCACCAAGGGATTCACATGAGGCACAGGTGCAGTTTGCTTTAGAGCGTGGTGTTCCAGCTATGATTGGGATCATGGCATCTCGCCGGCTTCCATACCCAGCAAGAGCTTTTGATATGGCTCATTGTTCAAGGTGTCTGATTCCATGGAATAAGTATGGTATGATATCAATTCTCAACTTGATCAAAGCCCTGAGGTCTGTTTGGAAGCTATTGTTATGTGAAATTAGGAGGTCTCTTTTACTTTTGATGTATAATCCATTTTAGTTAGTAAAAATGCATGCAAATCTTGATTATGTGTCTGTTCTGTCATCTGTTTTTAACATCAGATGGTATCTTCTTGATGGAAGTTGACCGGATCTTGAGGCCTGGTGGTTACTGGATTTTATCTGGACCTCCTATAAATTGGAAAACACATTTTAAGGGCTGGCAGCGAACAATTGAGGACTTGAAGCAAGAACAAGATGAAATTGAGGATATTGCCAGGCGTCTGTGTTGGAAAAAAATTGTTGAAAAGGATGACCTTGCAATATGGAAAAAGCCCACAAATCATCTTTACTGTATTAAAACCCGCAGAGTCTTCAAGGTTCCTCCAATGTGTGAAGATGGTAACCCTGATTCTGCTTGGTATGTACTTTTTTCAATTTATAATCTATACAAGGAAAAAAATTAACTATTAGACATTAAGCTTTTTCTTTAATGGACTGTTGAAACATAAAACTCCATTTGACAATATGTTTCTTATACTCTATTTTGCAAAGTCCGGTGTTCCTAACTCCTTTTAGGCCAACGTACTTCATATTACTACTTATGATGCCAACGTACTTGATATTACTACTTATGATGTTGGGTTAAAAACATAACAGTAAGATTGATTACTCATTGTCTTGGACTGGCTTATAAGGTACAAGAATTCGGAGACTTGCATAACCCCTCTTCCACAGGTCAAGGATATTCCAGATATTGCAGGAGGGGCTGCGGAAAAGTGGCCACAAAGGCTAACATCTGTTCCTCCCAGAATAAGCAGTGGAAGTATTCCGGGGATTACAGGTGAAATTTTTACTCAAGACACCCAACTCTGGAAAGCTAGTGTGTCATACTATGGAAGTATGATAGGTGAACTTAATAAAGGAAGATACCGCAACATCATGGACATGAATGCTTATCTGGGTGGTTTCGCTG
Organism: Picea sitchensis; assembly: GCA_010110895.2. Lineage (NCBI taxonomy): Eukaryota > Viridiplantae > Streptophyta > Pinopsida > Pinales > Pinaceae > Picea > Picea sitchensis. Next base: position 94,212 of record SNQJ01S0004753.1, read on the forward strand.
CTGCCTTTGTGAATGACCCTGTTTGGGTTATGAATGTGGTGCTATGAATGTGGTGCCATCAGATGCTAAACACAAGACACTCGGTGTCATATATGAGCGGGGATTGATTGGAACATATCAGAATTGGTATGCCCCTGCCTTTATTCAACAAAGTATTGCATTATTTACGTAATCTGTTCAATGGAAGAACCATATGGAGGCAGTTCTAGGTTAAATGTATTTCTTGCTTGTAAGCAGGTGTGAAGCATTTTCAACCTATCCCCGGACATATGACTTAATTCATGCCCATGGAGTTATAAGCATGTACCAGGACAGGTAATCTGTTATCTAGAACCATGAGTGATATATAGGAATTCTTATTCTTTTATCCTGTTTTTTGTTTAAAAAATTGATACTTATACTAGTTTAGATTTATCTTAACCTCAGATCTATTAATTATTGAGAAGGATCACAAAAAAAAATGTACACTTTAAACTTCTCGCTACTTAAAAGATCCAAGATTAAGATAGATCTATTCTATTCTTATTTACTTATTTGTTTATTTTAAATTTTATAATGATAATTAACTAATGACGATTTGAAATCCCGTCTCAAATTTCTTTTCCAATTTAGTTAATAATGTTACCTATGTGTGTGACACATCTTTTCTACCTAGAGTGTAGAGTGCATCACACTTCTCGCATTGCAATGACTCAAAGGAAAGCAATTGCCGTCCTTCATGTCCTTCATTGAGTACATAGAAAGGCACCATTACATAAGACAGCGATCTATTATCTAGAACCTTGCATGACAGAAATTTCTATTTTTTTTTATCCTTTTTATTTTTATTTTTAGAAAACTGATGGATGACTTTAAGGAAAGCAATTCCATCCCTTGGATACCTAGAAAGCCTTCATTACATAAGACAGGTGATTTGTATCTTGAACCTTGAATGATACAGATTTTTCTTTTCTTTTTCTCTGAAAAATCATTTTTGATTAAAACTGATACTTAAATGACTCGAAAGAAACAATTGCCAGCCCCACATAGAGTATAGAAAGCCATCATTGCATCAACACAGACTTACCCCTATCTACCCAAGCTAGTAGGGTAAGAGCATGAGATCTAGCTTCTGCATCTAACATATCAGAAGCGTTTCTTAAGAAACTCAGACAAACTGGCATTGAATAGCTATAGAATCTTGAATTGAAACTTTGTTGATTTTAGTTATTTCTTCTTTGGGTAAATCTTCAAACGTCTGGTGCATCTTTTTTTCCATAGGAAGTGTAAGGTCTATTCTAATAACACTCCAAACAAGTCTGTGACAGCACCAAGGGTCCCCAAAAAGGATGGCCCGCCAGCAGAGATATGATGTGACTATTCTTTTATCTTAGAAACTATGATGCTTTCTAAGTTCATTACCATGCTGTAAGATTTTTTATTTTGCAATGAGTCAGCTAAAATCTTATCAACAGTACAGAATTTTTTAGTTACAAGCCCTCAAAGTTATCTGCTGGTGTCTCAAATAAACCACAAGAACTACTAGATTATGACTTTAACCACCAAATGGATGACAAACTAATGAAAATAATTACAAAATAATGACAAGTAATTACAAAATAATTACAAACTACCACCAGCTGAGTACAACATGATGTACGCTTCTAATAAAGCCCAACAGAGGCATATCAATGGGAGTGAACCCATTACACTGTTTGGAAGACCTCGTGGAGTTGTTCTATCTCTTCGCACAAGGGTTTGATGTAGCTTGCATAAGATCTATCATAAATCACAATTGTAAAATGTGCAATAACTCAAGATTAAAGATGGAATAGCTCAACTGATTGCCAATAACCTTAAAAGAGTAAAGAACCTAGGCTTCCCTATTGT
>SNQJ01S0004753.1:96130-108150 GCA_010110895.2 Picea sitchensis
GATGGAAGTTGACCGGATCTTGAGGCCTGGTGGTTACTGGATTTTATCTGGACCTCCTATAAATTGGAAAACACATTTTAAGGGCTGGCAGCGAACAATTGAGGACTTGAAGCAAGAACAAGATGAAATTGAGGATATTGCCAAGCGTCTGTGTTGGAAAAAAATTGTTGAAAAGGATGACCTTGCAATATGGAAAAAGCCCACAAATCATCTTCACTGTATTAAAACCCGCAGAGTCTTCAAGGTTCCTCCAATGTGTGAAGATGGTAACCCTGATTCTGCTTGGTATGTACTTTTTTCAATTTATAATCTATACAAGGAAAAAAAAATTAACTATTAGACATTAAGCTTTTAGCTTTTTCTTTAATGGACTGTTGAAACATAAAACTCCATTTGACAATCTGTTTCTTATACTCTATTTTGCAAAGTCCGGTGTTCCTAACTCCTTTTAGGCCAACGTACTTCATATTACTACCTATCATGTTGGGTTAGAAACATAACAGTAAGATTGATTACTCATTGTCTTGGACTGGCTTATAAGGTACAAGAATTCGGAGACTTGCATAACCCCTCTTCCACAGGTCAAGGTTATTCCAGATATTGCAGGAGGGGCTGTGGAAAAGTGGCCACAAAGGCTAACATCTGTTCCTCCCAGAATAAGGAGTGGAAGTATTCCGGGGATTACAGCTGAAACTTTTACTCAAGACACCCAACTTTGGAAAGCTAGTGTGTCATACTATGGAAGTATGATAAGTGAACTTAATAAAGGAAGATACCGCAACATCATGGACATGAATGCTTATCTGGGTGGTTTCGCTGCTGCCTTTGTGAATGACCCTGTTTGGGTTATGAATGTGGTGCCATCAGATGCTAAACGCAACACACTCGGTGTAATATATGAGCGGGGATTGATTGGAACATATCAGAATTGGTATGCCCGTCTTTATTCAACAAAGTTTTAAGTCCCTTGAGTACTGCATTATTTAGTTAATCTGTCCAATGGAAGAACAGAACCATATGGACAAAGTTTTAAGTCCCTTAAGTATTGTATTATTTAGGTAATCTGTCCACTGGAAGAACCATGTGGAGGCAGTTCAAGATTAAATGTATGTCTTGCTTGGATGCAGGTGTGAAGCATTTTCAACATATCCCCGGACATATGACTTAATTCATGCCAATGGAGTTATAAGCATGTACCTCGACAGGTGATCTGTTATCTAGAACCATAAGTGACATATAGGAATTTCTATTCTTTTTTCCTTTTTTTTTTTAAAAAGCTGACACTTATACTAGTTTAGATTTATCTTAACCTCAGATCTATTAACCACCTAGAGAGATCACAAAAAAAACAGGTGTACACTTTAAACTTCTTGCTTCTTAAAAGATCCAGGGTTAAGATGGATCTATTCTATTCTTTTTTATTTATTTATTTATTTTAAATTGCATGATGGTAATTAACAAATGGTGATTAGAAATTCAACCTTGAATTTCTTTTCCAATTTAGTTTGTAATGTTACCCATGGATGTGACACATCTTTTCTACCTCGGCTGTAGAGTGCATCCCACTTCTCCCAGTGCAATAGCTCAAAGGAAAGCAATTGCCATCTTCATTGAGTACATAGAAAGGCACCATTACATAAGGTTCCAACCTTGCATGACAGAAATTTCTATTTTTTCATCTTTTTATTTTTAGAAAAATGATGGATGAATTTAAGGAAAGCAATTCCATCCCTTCATAGGATACCTAGAAAGCCTTCATTACATAAGACAGGTGATTTTTATCTTGAAGCTTGAATGATATAGATTTTTCTTTTCTTCTTCTCTGAAAAATCATTTTTGAATAAAACTGATACTTAAACGACTCGAAGGAAACAATTGCCAGCCCCACATAGAGTATATAGAAAGCCATCATTGCATCAACACAGACTTACCCCTATCTACCCAAGCTAGTAGGGTAAGAGCATGAGATCTAGCTTCTGAATCTAACATATCAGAAGCGTTTCTTAAGAAATTCAGACAAACTGGCATTGAATAGCTATAGAATCTTGAATAGAAACTTTATAGAATCTTGAATAGAAACTTTGTTGATTTTAGTTATTTTTTCTTTGGGTAAATCTTCAAACGTTTGGTACATATTTTTTTCCATAGGAAGTGTAAGGTCTATTCTAATAACACTCCAAACAAGTCTGTGACAGCACCAAGGGTCCCCAAAAAGGATGGCCCGCCAGCAGAGATGTGATGTGACTATTCTTTTATCTTAGAAACTGTGATGCTTTCTAAGTTCATTACCATGCTGTAAGATTTTTTATTTTGCAATGAGTCAGCTAAAATCTTATCAACAGTACAAATTTTTTTAGTTACAAGCCCTCAAATTTATCTGCTGGGGCCTCAAATAAACCACAAGAACTACATGATTATGAGTTTAACCACAAAATGGATGACAAACTAATGAAAATAATTACAAAATAATGACAAGCCATTTGACCTCGAATACCACCAGCTGAGTACAACATGATGTACGCATCTAATAAAGCCCAACAGACATATCAATGGGAGTGAACTCATTACACTGTTTGGAAGACCTCGTGGAGTTGTTCTATCTCTTCGCACAAGGGTTTGATGTAGCTTGCATAAGATCTATCATAAATCACAATTGTAAAATGTGCAATAATTCAAGATTAAAGATGAAATAGCTCAACTGATTGCCAATAACCTTAAAAGAGTAAAGAACCTAGGCTTCCCTATTGTTTAGGTTTGCAGGCCAGCAAAGTACTCCGAACTTATAGCCTTATGAAGGACAACAATATTTCACTTGTAGCCACTTCAAGCCTTACGCACTCACTCTTTTCGTAGGATGATGCCTTCTCCATTTGTATTTCATTGCATAGGTTCTTTGCATAGTAACAAAAAATGGTTGTTTTTCTTTCTTTTTAAACTTGTGGGCTTGATCCTTAACCAAAACAACAAACTGAATATAAACATCAAACTGAGGATATGACACTGTTTTTTTTTTTTTCCCTTTTTGGTTGAAGTATCGAAACTATCGAAAGGCCAAGATCAGTGATTAGTTCCATTAACTTAACATCTATATCATATGGTTTTGGGAATGTAAAAATTTCAAATATTGTTGTCAACGTGTGTTTCCTAATCTTTTTCCCAGACTTCTTAAGATTTATAACAGGAAGGATTATCATGCAGATGTGATATTACTGACATTCTACTTGAGATGGACCGCATCCTGCGCCCAGAAGGAATAGTCATCTTTAGAGATGATGTGGATGCTTTGGTGACAGTGAAACACATAATTGATGGGATGAGATGGAAAAGCCAGCTTGCAAATCATGAGAGTGGTCCCCATAATAGGGAGAAGCTTCTCATTGCAGTTAAGCAATACTGGACTGGTATACAGAAAGAAGGAACAGAGTGAGGAAGTTAATTGGGTTATACTTAAAAGGACTATGTGTGAATTCATAAAATTAATTTTGAATGGTGTCTGAGGGAGCTGAAGCAGCTGTTATTCTTCTTGTTTTGCATTAATTGATTGAGATTGTCATGAAAGATTATCAGATTTGTGTGACAGAGAGAATGTATTAGTTCACGCAGTCATTCTTTATGCCTATCACTGTAAGGAGCTGGGGGCTTTTCAATAATACAAAGAAATTTTACTTGAATAAATCTTGTTCTATTAATATGGAGGGAAAAATAACTAAAATCTAATGGATATTTAGATGTTCTTTGGGTGGATGTTAGAAGAATAGATTCATCTTAATTTTAAATTTAAATTTATTATACATGCATTAAGAGGAAATTGATTGGAAACTATATTAAATTAAAAATTTTCTATTTTAATTTATTAATGTTATTTACAAATATGACACATTTCTTCCACCTGGATTATAGAGTTCATTTCACTTCTCTTCATACACTTTGAAACAATATAACAAGTTAATGAAAAACAATTTGATTATGAGAAAAACATCCATACAAATTAATTAAGTAATTAATTATATATATATATATATATATATATATATATATATAATTCCAAAACATTATCGTGAGATATAATTTTATTTATAGTATTAATAATAATTCAAAATTTGTTTAGTACAATGTAATATTATCATGGCTTTATCTTTATAATTTTGAGATTACTCCAAGATTCTTTGAGGACAATCTATTTCTCTTAATCAATAATTTGTTGGATCCTAACAAAATAGGTAATAAAAATCTAAAATAATCTAATGTAATAAAGCATGAGTACATTTTGTACTCAAAGAGAGGGATTCTTTAGAACAAAATCACAATCTTGAAAGAATCTCACTTGAGGACTCAGTGCTGATGAATAGTAGTATATTTTAAAAAATGTGGATGGCAATAATGTTTTAAGGAGAACCTCTTGGGTCTCTAATTTTAAATACAATGATGGATGGATCTAATTATTCTATCTTTTAGAAAAATTTAGAGTTCAAGAAATTTTGATAAAGATAGGGTTAACTTTTGTAGTACTTTTGAGACAACCCCTTGATCATGCAAAAACTAAATAGTAATAGTATGCATGGAAAATAAGATATTGAATAACAACACTTTAAAAGAATATGGTTTCCCAAAAGTCCGACAATGTTACAAGATGAAGACAATGTGTTCACATGTTTAAAAGTTATAAGCGAGTTTTGGTTTTGAAATGCATCCAATTCCATGTGGACACTTCATGAAGTTGGCAATGAAATTGTACAATTTAATAGTAGTGAAGGAGGACAATCAAATGCACAAGATGAAACAATCCTATTAAAACATGGAGTAGCTCTAATATCACTACATGTTACTAATGGACACTAACATGCTCCTTAATAAGTGGTTAAAAGTTAACACTTAGATCGATATTAAACAATATATGCATATCAAAGTGATTTAATACCAATAAAATTTAGTGTGCACCTCTACAAATATAAATGCCTAGCAATATAAATGATTCCAAGGGACACCATTATCCTCATTATTATATAGCATGGCATGTTCACTCAAGGAAAAATGTATATGACATCTGGTTACATCTTGACCTCAAAGCATTAAGACACATACTTTAGCCAATACATAGCATGCATTTATACATTAAAGTAACATGGGATACACTCTCAGGATCACAATTCCCCCAACCTATGTTGGCCTCTCTAATTTGTGGAAGGATGACCTAAGTTACTCCCACACCTTAACAATCCTCCTTCTAGTGATCAATGTTCTTTCATCAACCAAATCCATAAAAAATCTTTCAATAGTTATGTTTGTAGATTCTAAACATCACTCAAACTTATCACCACTTACATGCTTAGTAAATAAGTCAACAACCATCTACTCAATCTTACACTTAACCATCAACACTTTTAAAGGCTCCATCATTTCCATGCTAAAATGATATTAAATGTCTATGTGTTTTGACCTATCATGATAAATTAGATTGTTTGTTAGTGTCATTGTACTCAAACTATTAAAAGGTATTTCCATGCGCCTTACCATATGAAATTTTATGTCATTGAACAACTATTAATGCCAAAATGCCTCCTTAGTGTCACCATGTACTCAATTTCATGCTTGACAATGCCATGGATGGTTGTCATTGACTATGCAAATTGAAAACATAGCATGTGGTCAACCTTCTATTTCTGTCATCACCTACCTAATCCACATCAATATATCCCAACAACCTTGATTATTGTTACAACTATAATAGTATATAATGCATTCAAGTGTTCCTCACAAATAGTCAAACTAATTTTATTGATTTGGGTATAACAATTGTTGGAGATATTACACACACCTAGGATTTTCCTTTCATTTTCTTTTTTTAAGTTTATTTGGTTATGTTGAGGGTCCCTTAATCTAATATAAATACAATCTAACCTCAATTATAAATCAATTTAGCAAGTCTAAAATTGGCAATCTAGTCTTTACTCACCAATCTAATTTTAATCATTATTACAACCTAAATGGACAATTCTATATTAATCCAAAATCTCCATCCAACTAGCCATTAACTTAAATAACAACATTAACAATCTTAATGTAGAATGCTACCATTATAACACTTATGAACAATTAAATCTCAACATGTAGTCTAGCTATATTGACCGAACTACCAATACTAGTTGTCTATTAACATTGAGAAAGAAACCACTAACTATTCACATCGTTGTAGCAATTTAACAAGGCAATTACATAACAATTAATATAGCAAATAACAAGGCAATCAACATGACAATTAACATAACAATTAATATAGCAAATAACAAGGCAATCAACATGACAATTAACATAACAATTAATATAGCAAATAAAAAGGAAATTAACATGACTGCTGACCATTTAACTCGCTATGGCAATTAATCATTAAGAAGGAATCTGCTGACCATTAACTTGATGTAGCAAATAACATGGCAATTAATGGACCAATGACATCATTGTAGCAATTATGTTTGGCAGTGAGAACGTTGGGTACACTCAACTTGAAGGAGGATAAAAGACAATACAAAACTGCAGAAGGATCAACTCATGGTCATTCAACAACAATGCAGTCACAGTTTTAAAGGAAAATCACTTTACCACAAATCAACAAAACACAGTACACAATTGGTGGCAAATTGTGCCCATTCAACAACAAACACACTCAAAATTAAATGGAAAAACGTGGTCATTCCAACAACAACATAGTCAACAATTAAGGGGCAAAACGTGGTCAATCAACAACAAAACTCAATCAAATTTAAAGGCAATTCATTGTGCTACTTATCAACCAATTCGTGGTCATTAATCGGCAACAATAAAATCAATTCAATCCACGCAGGAATGGATACATAAATTTGTTGAGATTAACCATTCAATTGACATCGCTGAGATTAACCATTCGATTAAAAATGCCTAGAAGTAAAAAATTGTTGGGATTAACTATTCAAGTAACCATTCAATTAAAATCATTGAGATTAACCATTCGATTAAAACGTCCATAAGTAAAAATTTGTTGGGATTAACTATTCAAGTAACCATTCAATTAAAATTGTCGAGATTAACCATTCAATTAAAAAYGCCCAGAAGTAAAAATTTGTTGGGACTAACTATTCAAGTAACCATTCAATTAAAATCGTTGAGATTAACCATTCGATTAAAAACGCCCAAAAGTAAAAATTATTATTAACCACTATACACTGGTTGTCTAGAACAAAAAGCGAGTAGCTTGTCAAGCACCTGGCAATCCAAACAACTGACCATAAATGAAAAAGGTTTGCTGGGAAAATTTCACCCCCAAGTCAACGAAGTGCAGTCGAAGAAGTAGCAATCGCCAGGCAACAAAGCGAAATATAGAAATGCAGGTAATGTCCAACAAGTTATAAAAATGAGGTATAAGACGAGATAACAAGCAAGGTATAACAACGTCGAGTTTAAAGAAAAATTTTCCATTAATCAAATTTTGCAGGGTTAATTAAACACATCATGGCGCAAGACCAACAATTATCCAAGGACAACAACGGAGGTAGATGGCTAACAGGAACATCCTTCTCTCATCATCCACACACAGAAAAGAAAGGCATTGAGATCTGTAATATCCCTTGACCGAACCCAATTGTAAATATAATACGAATGTACTTAAGCTGGTTAGTTGTTTCGACCTCATTTCATAATGCACATCATGTGGCATAGTGTGCACATGAACTGCACAGTAAAATGACGTAATATGCACATTCCAGGATACCACGCGTAGTAACTAAGGTGCGCATAGTATGGAGGACAACGAACCTCATGTATATGATATGTGTTATAGGCTAGTGAGCCGGTTATTATAAGTTGGGATGCTTATGTTTTGGTATTAGGTCAGAATGCCTAGATGTCAAAGGCCAATACGCCTACTTTGTACATGACTCATGATTAATATAAAATACATCGTTGCGCGCAGACCGACCACTATAAAAGAGATGGGGGACTGAACTTCACTAGTTAGGGAAAGGGAGGGCCAAAAGTCAAGGGAATATTATATTAATATTTCCTAAAACATGAAGTAGGGATAATTATTTTATCCTAAGTTCTAAAGTTGGGGACAAGTGGACCAAAGTAACTTCCAATATGACAAGTGTCAAATTGGGGACATGCATTCATATAGTGGGGGAACTTAGCTCATTTGGAGACTTCTCACAGATATCTTACTAGCAGCCCGATGACCATTATCTACGGAATGACTTCCACGAAGAGTTCACAGTGATTCTCCTCCACACTTAGTTATCCAGTCAATGATTCCATGACCATTTCACTCATGCATTCCGTTATCCTTGAGACAACCATTTCACCATTCCGGAGCCTTTTTCCATAGCCATTTTTGGTTGGTGTACCTGGTTAGCTTGGAGCGGGATTGAAGAAGTGGGTTGTCAGGCCCGTGAGAAATTCTCTGAGTGAGATAATTGTTGGGGATTGATTCCTGAAGGTGCTAGACTGCACCTACAACACTCTAAGACTTCCGGTCTGGCCTGTTGTTGAAGCCCTGGAAGGGAAGTGGGGTAGCCGAGGGACTATTGAGAAGAGAAGGGGCACACTTCCTTGGGTGGGACAGGCATGTGGGGAATGAGAGGTTGTAGACTGTTAGTTGAGTGAGCACCTGAGATGGATTCTTTCCTGTTGTCCATGAGCCTTAGCCTGGATAGGAACCCTTTACTCTGGGTGGAGTTCAGTCCCATCTCGGGGGTGACTCACTATTTGAGAGTGATGAACAGTGTAGTCTATGGCTGTGAGGTTCGTGGATGGTCTGTATGCAGTTGGTGACAATATTTCCAAGATAAGTACCAGTTGTATGATAAAAATGATATGTTGTTTGTTATTTGCATGCCTATCTTACGGTTTATAATATATGTGATTATAATTTCCTGTATGTTTATGGGTAATTCCTTGTAAATGTTGTATATCTGTAGTTACTGTTATTTCAGTATAAAAGTTGTATGTTACAGAAAGTAATTGTTTGTTTATGTTTATATGTAAAGCTTCTGCAAGTGTGTTGTATGTATATGTCTTAGTTGCATGCAGTTTAAAGAGTAAACTTATGTGGCATTGCTCAGTTGACTATTGGGTATGCTACTGTATGTTTCGTAGTATGGGAACGAAAGCGTTCCCTAGAGTATCATGGCCTGGCCTGAAGGCTGGGAATGTTATCGGCTGGTGTCAGAGCATGAGTGGTTGCTCTAGAGTGGCGTACCCTGGCCTGAGGTTGGTCGGAGAAACGTTACAGAATGGTATCAGAGCTTCAGTTCAACACTGAGCTTAGATGGGCCAGAGGGGTTTAGTTGAAGCGAATATTCACAGAAGAGTAAATTCGAAGTGACCAAAATTGGAGTCACAGAGTGTCCATGGAAAAAGGTTGGCGTGCTGGCGAGCGCGCGGTAAGTTTTGGCACCGCACGGGAAAACATTGGCATGCCAGTATGCGCGGTAAATTGTGGCACCGCGTGGAATATTATTATGTGTAGATGCACGCGCTAAATTATCCTTGGGCAGTGAGCACGCACATAGTAATGTGCACATGGGGTGCGCAAGTATTGTTTAACGCAGAGGAGTTTTGTTAGTACGCGCATAAGTATGAGTATAAGTTGTTTCGCGACGGTGTATTCAGTAGTGTGCGCAAATATTTGGGCGCTATGGAATATTTTAAACTTGACATGGTGCATGCATAGGACAAAATGCATGTAGAATATCGGTGCGCGGTAAAAAAAATGTGCGCAGTGGATATTGGCACGCAACACAATAGTAGTGCGCGTGATTTGTCGGTGCAACGAAGAAGAAATGCACAGTAGATTTAGTTGCACGGAAAAACGTTTCACCTTGTAATATTGCTATGCATGATAAATATAAATGAACAGGTCAAGTTTAATGCGCGCGAAGTCGCTTGGAAGGCGATGAGTCTGAGTTTAAATTTCATAATAATAAAAGAAAAATAAACACATAACCGCATCGAAGCATTAATTAAAAAGAATTCCGAGTTTTAATTTCCTCTGATTTAGACAGATGAAAATAAAAATATAAGATTACAAGAAAATATTATTATAAAAGAAAACAAGATTCATAACATCACCATATAGGAATTGTAATAAAACAGTCTAAAATCTGTTTATGTATTTATATAGTCGTATTAATCACAAAATTACAAAAGGGAGATGACAACGGTTAGCCTGTTGTAAAAAGGATCGTTTGAAGAACATTCCTATCATCTCTAGTACTCTTTACTTCCGCTACCGACTGTTCAAAATTCACTGAGACATGCTTATCTTAGTTGAAGACTTACTTCATCTTAGCGATCTCCGCCTTTAAGGAAGAATCTAACCAGACCGGTTGATTCTCTCCAACACTTTCGACCGCTTCAGCCGTAGATTCCTCCTTCTTATGACGCTTACTCCTTTTCTTCTTAGCGGCTGGCCTATTGATGACTAAATCCTTTATAGTGGGATTTAGCCTGACTTCCAACCGCGAGTCTATAGCCGACTCTGTGAGGAACTTAGTTGCTAGAATGTGCACAAGGACCCTTTCCTCCTTATTCATAGGAAAGTATAGCATGTTGCTCGAATAACCAATCTCACTTGATTTAGCCTTGTCCATGTATCTCAGGTTGTGGATACCCAAAGGTGTTTTTACAGAGAGCGGAAAGTCGAGCAGTTGGGGATTACCTCGGTTATGTATACGCAGATATCTTCATACTTGGGGAGTGGTAATTATAGAATTATAGTTAAGAAGCACAGACAGATTACGTACAAGAGCGTTGGGTTGCCATGCTTGACCAATCCATTTCGAATGATTATCTTTTGAGTTCGTTACATGGCGGTGTTCGGTTGATGTCACATGGCTGCGAAGTACCGAACGAGTGAAGCAGGGTGATCTGACTAAGCCATCGCCTGCTCCACGAGTGGTGGATTTGACATGTTGAGACACGTGATACCACGTCTTGGCGAAAGGGGTTTCAACGAACCACCTTCTTGCACAAGTGTATCTCGGAAGGCACTGCACATCTGTGTTTTCGAGACTTGGGTCTTATCTAGAATTGTCGTGGTGATAACACCAGGAAACTAGGAGTGATAATGCTGATGTGTATGTTGAATCGAATTGGTGCATATTCTCATGAATTGTTGAATTGTTAGCCTGATTAGTTTCAATGGCTGCACGTTTTGCAGAATTAACAACAACTCGATCAGGTCAAACTAGTGCAGAGTCCATAGGAATGGAAGAGGCACAGGGGAATTACAGCCAGCCAAAGGAGAGTAGAGGGGTGGATTTCCATTTGGGCATGGAAGGAACGAACTCCAATGAACATGGAGAAGAAAGGAATGAAGATATGAATATGGCTGAGACCATTAAGAATTTGCAGAAGGATGTCCAAATCTATAAAGCTAATAATGAAAGGCTTATGAAAGCCAAAGAGCAACAGTATGACTTCAACATGAAGATATTGGAGGGTTTGAACATAATAGAAAATAAATTGGTTAAGGAGAGTGGCTCAAGTGAATCTGGGAGTCACAAACCTTCAGAGGAGAAAATAAAAGTAAAAAGTGCTAGTAGACATCACCATCATTCCCAAAGGCATTCCCATAAGAGAGCGGGCAACAACTCAAGTCTATCCCTTGTTAGAAGGTATAAGAGATCTGGGGTGGATGAGCTACGAGGAGAAATGAACAAAATCAAACCTCCTACATTTGATGGTGAGCATAAGAAGGATGAAGATGCAGAAACATGGTTGTTAGGCATGAGGAAGTATTTTCAATTGCATAATTATTCTTCTCATGTAGAAGGTAGAATCGCTATCTATCAACTCAAATGAAAGGCTTCCATGTGGTGGGATTAACTTGTGCAGGTACAACACATTGTAGAGAAAAGTGTTATTTGGAGGGAATTCAAGAAGTATTTTGAGAAGAAGTACTTGACTAAGAGATACTATGACAAGAAAATGAAAGAGTTCTTTGAACTCAAGCTTGGAAGTATGACCATAGATGAATATGAGAGAAGGTT